>PVIC010019135.1:0-30880 GCA_004025085.1 Thryonomys swinderianus | reverse complement strand
CATCCCATATTCTCCAATAGGCTTCATAGAAACCAGCAGCTAAATGTAGAAATAAATCCGGCAAGCTGTACTCTAGGCCAGCCACTTCTAATGCAAGCTCTGTGTTTCTCTCACATCAGAATGTATCCATCAGAACAATAGCTGCGGTTCTCCTGTGCTTGACCTTACAGAGAGAGTGATCTATTCCTAAGCGGCCTTGTTTTACCGAAGGCCCAGGGAACCTGCAGGAATAAACTGCAGTTGCTCTGGCAGAAAAGAGGACACAGAGTGTTGGGTGTGAGGTGCAATGTAGTTTCTGAAGCTGAGATCAGACTAGAATGTTCTCATTTCCAGCTGCTTGCTTGGTGGAGAAAGCTGCTATTATCCTTTACTCTCCCGTTGGTTTCAAAGGAGCTTGCAGGAACAAACCCTTGTTTCTTGGAAAAAAAATTGCTACAGAGGGCTCCATGTAAGCTTCAATTCAGTTTCTGAAACTGAGTTTACAGCAAGATCTTCTAAGTTCCAGCTCCTTGTTTGGTGGAGAAACCTGCTGTTATCCCACACTCTCCCTTTGGTTTCAATGGAGCTTGCAGGAACAAACACTTGTTTCTCTAAGAAAAAAGTGCTACAGAGGGCTCCATGTAAGCTTTATTTCTTGTTCTGAAACTGAGTTCACAGGAAGACTTTCTGCCTTCCAGCTCCTTGTTAGGTTGGGAAACCTGCTATTATCCCACACTCTCCCTTTGGTTTCAATGGAGCTTGCAGGAACAAACAGTTGTTTTTCTCAGGAAACAAGGGCCACAGATGGCACACTCTAGGCTTCAATTCACTTTCTGAAACTCAGTTCACAGCAGGATGTTCCTAGTTCCAGCTTCTTGTTTGGTGGAGAAACCTCCTCTCATCCCACACTCTCCCATAAGCTTGAATGGAAGCAGTGGCTAAAAGGAGAAATAAAGCCAGCAAGCTGCACACTAGGCAGGCAGTTTATAAAGCAAGCCCTGAGCTTCTCTCGCCTCAGAATGTATCCATTTGAATAATAGCTGCGGTTCTCCTGTGCTCGACCCTACAAAGAGAGTGATATATTCCTAAGCAGCCTGGTTTTACCTAATGTCCTGGGAAGCTACAGGAATAAACTGTAGTTGCTCTGGCATAAAAGGGGACACAGAATGTTGGGTGTGAAGTGCAATGTAGTTTCTGAAGCTGAGATCAAAGCAGAATGTTCTCAGTTCCTGCTGCTTGCTTGGTGGAGAAAGCTCCTGTTATCTTTTACTCTCCCATTCGTTTCAAAGGAACTTTCAGGAACAAACACTTGTTTCTCGAAAAAAATAGTGCTACAGATGGCTCCATGTAAGCTTCAATTCAGTTTCTGAAACTGAGTTTACAGCAAGATGTTCTGAGTTCCAGCTACTTTTTTGGTGGAGAAGCCTGCTGTTATCCCACACTCTCCCTTTGGTTTCAATGGAGCTTGCAGGAACAAACAGCTGTTTCTCTGAGAAAACAAGGGCTATTGAGGGGATGCTTTAGGGTTCAATTCAGTTTCTGAAACTCAGTTTAGAGCAGGATGTTCTCAGTCCCATTACCTTGTTTGGTGGAGAATCCTCCTGTTATCCCACACTCTCCCTTTGGTTTCAAAGGAGCTTACAGGAACAAAAAGTTCTTTGTCTTAGAAAACAAGGGCTACCGAGCTCATCATGTAGACTTCAATTCAGTTTCTGAAACTGAGTCCACAGTAGGATTTCTTGAGTTCCAGCTCCTTGTGTGGTGGAAAAACTTCCTCTCATCCCACACTCTCCATTTGGCCTCACTGGAAGCAGTGGCTAAACGGAGAAAAAAGCCTGAAAGCTACCCTCTAGGCTGGCTGCTTCTAAAGCAAGCCCTGTGCTTCTCTCCCATCAGAGTGTATCCATTTGAACAATAGTTGCGGTTGTCCTGTGCTTGACCCTACAAAGAGAGTGATAAATTGCTAATCGGCCTTGTTTTGCCTAAAGCCCAGGGAACGTGCAACAATAGACTGTAGTTGCTCTGGCTTAAAAGGGGACACAGAGTGTTGGGTATGAAGTGCAATGTAGTTTCTGAATCTGAGATTAGAGCAGAACGTTCTGAGTTCCAGCTGCTTGTTTGGTGGAGAAAGCTGCTGTTATCCCACACTCTCCCTTTGGTTTCAATGGAGCTTGCAGGAACAAACACTTGTTTCTATAAAAAAAAAAGGCTACAGAGGGCTCCATGTAAGCTTTAATTCATTTTCTGAAACTGAGTTTACAGCAAGATGTTCTGGGTTCCACCTCCTTGTTTGGTGGAGAAACTTGCTGTTATCCTACACTCTCCCATTTGTTTCAATGGGGCTTGCAGGAACAAACACATGTTCCTCTAAGAAAAATAGGGCTACAGAGGTCTGCATAAAAGCTTCAATTCAGTTTCTGAAACTGAGTTTACAGCAAGATGTTCTTAGTTCCAGCTTCTTGTCTGGTGGAGAAACCTGCTGTTATCCTACACTCTCCCATTGGTTTCAATGTAGCTTGCAGGAAGAAACAGTTGTTTCTCTGAGAAAACAAGAGCTATGGAGGGCACGCTTTAGGCTTCAATTCAGTTTCTGAAACTGAGTTTACAGCAGGATGTTCTCAGTTCCTTGTTTGGTGGAGAAACCTCCTGTTATGCCACACTCTCCCTTTGGTTTCAATGGACCTTTCATGAACAGTTATTTCTCTGAGAAAACAAGGGCTACATGTTGCACCAGGTAGGCATCAGTTCAGTTTCTGTAACTGAGTTTACAGCAAGACATTCTTAATACCAGCTCTAGTTTGGTGGAGAAACATCCTCTTAAGCCACACACTCCCTTTGGCCTCAAAGGAACCAGGGTCGAAATGGAGAAATAAAGCACAGAAGTTGCAGTCTAGGCCAGTGGCTTCTAAAGCAAGCCCCGTGCTTCCCTTATGTTAGAATGTATCCATAGGTACAACAGCTATGGTTCTCCTCTGGTTTTCATTACAAAGAGGGCGATACATTTCTAAGCCGCCTTGTCTTACCTATGCCCCAGGGAAGGTGCAGGAATAAACTGCAGTTTCTGTGTCATAAAAGGGGACACAGAGTTTTAACTGTGAACTTCAATGCACTTTCTGAAGCTAAGACCAAAGCAAAGACATACTGAGTTCCAGCTTCTTTTCTGTTGGTGAAACGGCTGTTATTCCACACTCTTGCATTCATTTCTATGGGGCTTGCAGGAACAAACAGTCATTTCTTTAAGAAAAGGGCTTCAGAGGACACCATGTAGGCATCAATTCAGTTTGTGTAACTGAGTTTACAGCAAGACGTTCTGAGTACCAGCTCCTTGTTTGTTGGAGATACCTCCTATAAAGCCACACTCTCCAATTGGCTTCAGTGGAACCAGCGGCTAAATGGAAAAATAAAGCTGGCAAGCTGCACTCTAGGCCAGCAGCTTCTAAAGCAAGCCCTGTGCTTCTGTCATATTAGAATGTATCCATTCAAACAATAGCTATGGTTCTCCTCTGCTTTTCATTACAAAGAGAGTGATACATTCCTAAGGGGCCTTGTCTTACCTAAGGCCCAGGGAATGTGACAAAGTAAACTGCTGTTGCTTTTTCATAAAAGGGGACACAGAGTTTAAGCCGTGAATAGCAATGCAGTTTCTGATGCTGAGATCATATCAAAACGTTCTGAGTTCCAGCTCCTTTTCTCTTGGAGAAAGCGGCTATTATACCACACTCCCCCATTCATTTCAATGAGGCTTGCAGGAACAAACAGTTATTTCTTTAAGAGAAGAATGGCTACAGAGGACACCATGTAGGCAGGAATTCAGTTTCTGAAATTGAGTTTACAGCAAGACGTTCTGAGTTCCAGCTCCTTCTTTGGTGGAGAAACCTCCTGTTAACCCACACTCTCCCTTTTGTTGCAATGAAGCTTGCTGGAACAAAAAGTTGTTTCTCTGAGAAAACAAGAACTACAGAGGGCACCATGTAGGCAGTGATTCAGTTTCTGAAACTGAGTTTACAGCAAGACGTTCTGAGTTCCAGCTCCTTCTTTGGTGGAGAAAGCTCTTGTTATGCTACTCTCTCCTTTTCTATTTTTTTAATAGAGGTTGGAGGAACAAACAGTTGTTTCTCTGAGAAAAGAAGGGCTATAGAGGGCACCATGTAGGCATCAATTCAGTTTCTGACACTGAGTTTACAGCAAGACGTTCGGAGTTCCAGCTCCTTGTTTGGTGGAGAAACCTCCTATTATTCCACACTCTCCAATTGTTTTCAATGGAGATTGCAGGAACAAACAGTTGTTTTTCTCAGTTATCAAGGGCTACAGAAGGCACTTTGGGGAGCCAGCAGGAGCCAGGAAGACAGCAAGCAGAGTTGTAAAACCGCCCTCTACCTGATAAACCAGGAAGACATAAAGCAGACTTGTAAAACAGCCCTCTAGCTGATATGCCAAGATTCTGGAAAGTAAACTTTGAAAGTAAGATAAGGATAGAAAAAGCCTGCGGTTGGACTCTTCCTCCCTCTGTAAAATTCTACCTTTACTCCCTGCCCTATATATTTTACTGCTGTACTTGACTAAAGGAGACTTGATCAGAAAGCCTATCTTGTCTCCATCCTTTTGCGCCCTCCTATTCCTCCCCTTGGTTTCCAGGTACTAGCTCCTGTTGACTGTCCTGCAGATTGGGACAACTGGTGCCCAACCTGGGGCTCGATCCCTCACTGCCACGGTGTTAAGTGTTGTCCTTAGAAGAGTGCAGGCTGACCAGCTGATGCAGATATTGGTCACCCGTGTCGCTGGGAGATCTGAGGTAAGTGGATAATGCCTTGATGGAATAGTAGGAATACAGCTCTAGTAGTTCATTTTCAAGAGATAAAGGCTAGAAGATTTTTGTATGCATAAGGGTAAGGGATCTATTGTCTTTTTACTATTAAAAAATGGGACAAGAAATTAGCTTTCAAGAGAAATTTATACAGGGTCTAAAAGACTCTCTCCGATTGCGGAGGGTCAAAGTCAAAAAAGAGGACTTAGTTCATTTTTTCAAGCTTCTGACAGATATCTGTCCCTGGTTCCCTCAGGAAGGTGCAATAAATGAAAAAAAGATGGGAAGACATGGGGAACACCCTTAATTATTATTATAGGGTTTTCTGCCCAGAAAAGGTCCCCGTGACTGCCTTTGCCTATTGGAATATCATTTATGAAACCTTGAAAGTCCGTCATCGTGATGAAGATGTCCAACAGGTGGTAAAAGAAGGAGAGTCTTTCCTAAAAAGCGAACTCAGCCATAGTTATTCTTCCCTGGAATTAGGCCCCTGCCCACAAGAGAGGGACTCTGTTTTTATAACCATGCCCTTGCTGGCAAAGAACCTACTTTGCCCCCCTTGCCTCACATAATTTACTCTCACCTCCTGACAAGGTGGACTCCTCGACTTCCCCACAATGCCCGCAAAGGCTTTATCTGTCTTTGAGGGTCTTTCACTCTGAAATTAGGCATAACAATGATGATGTGTTAACTCTTGACAAGAAAGCTGATCTGGAGGAGGAAGCTGCCAGACATCACAGTGAGGATGGGTTGTCACCCTCACCTCAACCCCCTCCGTATCATGTCCAGACGCCCCTTTTATGCATGAGGCATCAATAAAAAGAGGATGGTCTATCTATGGACATTCTGTCTCAAAAAGAGTTGGCTATTCATGTTCAAAGGCTCTGCCAGACTCTCCAACTTAAAAGGAAAGAGCTAGAGTTATTAGAACAGTTTTGAAGGCTAGATGCAGATTTGACCTCTCACAAGGCTACCATCCAAACCCCCTTCCATGTTCCAGCCCCCACTCCATCATCTGGGACTGCACATAGGAAAACTTCTCGTTCTTCACTTTTAGATCTTTTCCCAGTTGTTGAAACCCCTGCTCAGGGTGAAGACGGTGAAGAGGAGGGAGATCCTGTCAGGGAATATAAGTGCCTGGGTTTCAAAACTTTAAAAGAGCTGAAATCGGCTGTAGTTCAATATGGCCCTGTCGCCCCTTTTACACTCGCCATACTGGACACCTTGGGGGACTTTTGGCTCTCGCCAAATGACTGGTACCGCCTTACAAGAGCCACTCTCTCAGGGGGAGAATTTGTTTTATGGAAGTCTGAGTTTTCTGAGTCCTGCAGGGAAACCGCCTGATGTAACCAGGAAAACGATAGAGGGGGAATAGTCTGGACTTTAGAAATGTTGCTTGGGGGAAAACCTTATGATACTAATGATAGCCAGAGCGAGTACCCCTCCGAGCTATATGCTCAGATACAAAATGCTGCAGTTAAAGCCTGGAGAAAACTACCTCAAAAAGGGTCGGCTACCACGTCCCTAACAAATATAAGACAAGGACCTGATGAGCCTTATCCTGACTTTGTCAGCCACCTTACCAGAGCAGCTGAAAAAATCCTAGGCGTTTCTGAAACGGAAAGTGAGTTTGTTAAACAATTGGCTTTTGAAAATGCTAATTCTGTATGCCTAGACGCTATCTGCCCTCACCGACGGAGGGACACCATTTCATACTATATTTGGCTCTGTTCAGATATAGGCGCAGAATATCTCCTAGGTTTAGCCATCGGTGTCACCTTAAAAAAAAAAAAAAACGTCATGAATATTCCTCCACCGCAGGGCAAATGCTTTAATTGTGGCCAAGGAGGACACCTTGCAAAAAACTGCCCTGCACCCAAGAAAAACAAAGGCAGGCCCCCTGGCCTCTGTCCAAGATGAAGGAGAGGGAGATATTGGGCTGCTCAATGCCACTCTAAGACAGATGTTTCAGGCAACCCTTTGGCCCCCCAACCAGGGAAACTTCCAGCGGGGCCAGCCCCAGGCCCCAACAGGCAACCACAACTTTGGGCAATTCAGTTTGTTCCACAGGCCTTCAACAGTCATGGGCCATTACTGAACTCTTCAGAACTACCTCAGGCAAGACAGGATTGGACCTCTGTGCCACCTCCAACACAATAATAATGCCCGAGATGGGAGCCCAGCCTCTGCCTACTGGCATGCTTGGCCTTTTACCCCCTGATTATTTTGGACTATTGCTAGGCAGGCACAGCCCTGTAATAAAAGGCCTGCAAATCTACCCCGGGATCATAGACAACTCCTTTAAGGGTGAGGTGAAGGTTATGGCTTCTGCAAAAGAATCACCTGTGACCATCCGTCAAGGGCAGAACATAGCACTGTTACTTCTTTTGCCTCTGAAGCCTCAGCCTAAACAAAACAAAGGCCATACATCTTTGGACACCTACTGGGTTCAAAATATTTCTCCTCACAATGCATGCTAAAATTAAAACTTGATGGAAAGAGCTTTGAGGGCCTTATTGACATAGGCGTGGATGCAACTATAATTAGGAAGGAGGATTGGCCCAGGTCTTGGCCCCTCACTGCCAGCCTCACCCAGTTGCAAGGCATAGGCCAAAGCCAAAACCCTGAGCAGAGTGCTAAATTGTTAATCTGGGAAGATGAAGAACATAATTCAGGACATGTCTGCCCATATATGCTCCCTGGGCTTCCAGTCACTTTATGGGGACGGGATATATTGTCTCAAATGGGACTTACGATGTTTAGCTCCAATGAGGTTGTTGCTTCTCAAATGTTAAGCCAGGGTTTCCTCCCCGGACAAGGGCTAGGAAAAAATGTGCAGGGTGAAAAAGATCCGATTCAGGTTACACAGAGGCCTCCATGGTTAGGTCTGGGAAATTTAGCCTAGTGGTCACTGAGAAGCCTGTACCCCATGCAGATAAGATAATTTGGAAGACTAATGAACCTGTTTGGGTGGATCAGTGGCCACTCAGTTCAGAGAATCTATCCTTTGCTGAACAGTTAGTGCAGGAACAACTTGCAGCGGGACATATTGAGCCTAGCAACTCTCCTTGGAATACACCCATTTTTGTCATTAAAAGAAATCCAGGAAGTGGAGGCTTCTTCAGGACCTCAGAGCAGTCAGTAAAACCATAGTTATGATGAGAGCCCTCCATCCAGGTCTTCCCACCCCTGTAGCTATTCCTTCCGGGCATCTAAAAATTATAATAGACATTAAAGATTATTTCTTTACTATCCCTTTACATCCTGCAGACTGCCAATGCTTTGCCTTTAGCCTGCCTAGGGTCAATTTCACAGGCCCAATGAGAAGGTTCCAATGGAAGGTCCTTCCTCAGGGGATGGCTAATAGTCCCATGCTTTGTCAAAAGTTTGTAGCCTCATCCATTGACCCCATCCGGGTACAATGGCCCTCTCTATATATCATTCATTATATGGATCACATCCTTATAGCTGGTAATAATGGAAGAGACCTCCTCCTCTGTTGCAATCTTCTTATTCATAATCTGGCTAACAAGGGATTGCAAATAGCACCAGATAAGATCCAACTAAAAGACCCATACACCTACTTTGGGTTCGAACTCCAGGGTCCTCTTATAAAAACCCAAAAGATTCACTTGAGAACAGGGCACCTAGCCACGTTAAATGACTTTCAAAAATTGCTTGGGGGTGTAAACTGGGTCAGATCCTACCTGAAGCTAACTACAGGAGAACTCAAACCCCTATTTGACACTTTAAAAGGGGACCCGGACCCAAAATCCCCTAGGTTTTTAATCCCCGAGGGAGATCTGCTTTAGCTAAAGTTGAAGAAGCCATACAACAACAGTTTATCACATTTGTTGATTATTCAAAACCCCTCCTGCTTATTATCTGTGCCACTGCACATACCCCTACTGCAGTATTCTGGCAAGCAGCCCCACTACTGTGGGTCCATCTCCCCTCCACCCTGGGGAATACAATAGTGCCCTATTACCATGCAGTGGCTGAGTTCATCATTCTGGGAAGAGGGCCCAGTAGGCAATATTTTGGAAAAGATTCGGACATCATTATTCAGCCATATTCATAATCTGAGCTCGATTGGCTTTTTCAGACCACAGACCAGTGGCCAATTGCCTGTGCTTCTTTCCCTGGACTATTAGACAATCATTACCCTGCTAACAGGTTGCTTCAATTCCTAAAAACTCACTGGGTTGTTTTCCCAAGAAATACTTCTCTGCAGCCCTTTCCTGAAGCCTTAACAATTTTTACAGGTGGCTTCTCATCAGGAAGGGCCACCTTTACTGTTAACAATCAGATCACCTCCTTTCAGACAGATTACACCTCTGCCCAGCTTGTGGAGTTGTCTGCAGTCCTCTCTGTGCTTAAAATCTTTCACGATAAGCCTATAAATCTTTTTTTTAATTGAATTCTTTATTGGTACAATTTATATACATCTCAAAATCACATATAACATTGGGAAATTTGTACCAGTATATGCCACAAGTTAATTCTCATTTTTACCCATATCCCTACCCACTCCCCCCTCCTCCCCCCTTATACATGCTCTTTTATTTTCTTTCTGTATCATATTTATTCCTTCCCCAAGCCTATAAATCTTTACACCAACAGGGCTTATGTAGCTCAGTCACTTTCCCTTTTAGAAACTATTGCCTTTATTAAACCAATTTCTACCACTATAAAACTTTTCTTAGAAGTACAATTGGCTATCCAATCCCATCACTGCCCTTTTTATATAGGATATTTAAGAGGTCATACAGGCCTCCCAGGCTCTCTTTCTGAAGGAAACATGCAAACTGACCTTGCTACACAAAAACAATTGATATCCCTGACTTCTATTATTGATGAGGCCCAAAAGGCTCACACCCTACATCATCTAAATACCCAAACCTTAAGACTTATGTTCAAAATCACAAGAGAACAAGCCCAACAAATAGTCAAACAATGCCCTGCTTGTGTTACCTTTCTACCCACTCCTCACCTAGGAGTCAACCCTAGGGGAATTGTCCCCAGTGAAATTTGGCAAATGGACGTTACTCACGGCCCAGAAATTGGCAATCTCAAATACCTTCACGTTACTATTGACACCTTTAGTGGGTTCATTTTTGGTACTATTCAGACCGGTGAAGCCAGCATGCATGTCATCACACATGTGCTTGCCTGTCTTGCTACCATGGGAAGACCCAAAATCCTCAAAACTGATAATGGGCCTGGGTACACTGGAAATAACTTCCAGTCATTTTGTCAGGCACTACAAATAAAACATGTGAGTGGCATTCCCTATAACCCCCAAGGGCAAGGGATTGTCAAAAGAGCCCACCAAACACTGAAAAATACCATCAGTAAGTTAATAAAGGGGGAGCTGTACCCTATTAAGGGATACCCCAGAAATGTGCTTGCCCATGCACTATTTGTGCTGAATTTTTTAAATTTGGATGCGAAAGGAAGATCAGCCACGGATTGCCTGTGGCATCCCTCTATGCAAGATGATTATGCTTCAGTCATGTGGAAAGACCCCCTGACTAAACAATGGTATGGGCCAGACCCAGTACTCATATGGGGCAGAGGCTTGGTATGTCTGTTTGACTGTAAGGAAAAAGCAGCCAGATGGCTGCCTGAGCAGCTTGTAAAACAAGTCAATGTTGACCTCACTTCCAGGGAATAAAAGGGAACCCCTGAGAAGCTTTCCCCTGTGTTCAGTTGCAGATGCTGCTAACAGGAATCGTCCTCACTGTGCTGGGACAAGTTGCAGCTGCCCACAGCCCCCATCAATCAGCTAAACTGGCAAGTTATCGCCTTCAGCAATGGACAAGTCATCAACAGCACCACCGCAGAAACCCCTCCAAATATGTGGTTTCCTGATCTTGGGTTCGATCTTTCCTCAGTCATGAAGCCTGGGCCTGCCAGGTACCCTCCTAGCCAAGGAGGGGTAGACTTTTATGTCTTCCCTGATACTCAAAGAGACAGAGAAAGAGCAGGGAGGTATGGAGGCACTGAGTCATATTATTGTGCTGCCTGGACCTGTGAAAAACAGGGGAACTGGAAGCAGTTGGACAAGGAAGCTTTGATAGAGGTGCACTGAGACCCCAGATTTACAAGAAACTGCCCAGAGTATTCAAGTTCCACCAATACTCAGGCTGGGGGGCTAACTCAGTACCGGTCTAGAAGGCCCTGCAATCTGCTCACAGTCAGATTCACAGATAAAGGAAAACAGGTAGACTGGGGTATGGGAAGAAATTTCAGAATCAGACAGCACCTATCCGGTACAGATTATGGGGGAATATTTTGGCTCAGACTTAAAGCTGAGCCCCTGCCAATCATGGCAGTAGGACCCAATGTGGTCCTACCATCCCCTGCGGGGCCTGTTAACCCTATAAGATCCAGTCCCCTTGCCCCTGCAGGTATTACTGCCCCATCCTTTTCTGTGACCTCAGACACTTTGCTGTCTTTTCCTGCTTCAGCTACCCCTGCCCCACTTAGCAGGGTACATAAGGCCAGAACCACTAAAGAGTCCCTGGTCGACCTTATTCAGCAGACTTGTTTTACCCTAAATCAGTCAGATCCTAATTTTACCAAATCTTGCTGGCTATGCTATGATGCAAACCTGCCTTTTTATGAAGGCATTGCAGTCAAAGGAGGTTATAACATCTCCAGTCATTCCCAATGCTGATGGATACAGGGGGCTGCCGGATTGATGCTTCAATCCATCTCTGGACAAGGGTTGTGCCTCAGAAAAGTGCCAGGAATGCATCAACATCTGTGCAACCAAACCATAGACATAAAGGGACAAAATAAGTATGTTATTTCTCCTCCAAACTCATGGTGGGCTTGCAATAGTGGACTGACTCCTTGTGTATACAGCAGCCTGCTCTACAATAGAACTGATTTTTGCATATTAGTACAATTGATTCTGTGCCTCACCTATTGTACTGATAAACAATTTTCTCAAATCTGGCTCCCCTATAATGATAATGAACTTGTAAGACTAAAAAGGGAGCCAATCTCTGCAATTACCCTGTCAGTGCTTTTGGGCCTCAGTGCCACAGGTGCCAGGGTAGGAATAACTTCTCTTGTTCTTTCCAATAAATATTATTCAGAGCTTCAGGTGTTTATCGATGAAGACATTGAGCGCCTAGAAAATGTGGTCTCTCACCTGCAAAAATCCCTAACATCGGGCCGGAGGGTTAGCTCAGTGGTTCTGGCGCCTGCCTCGCAAGCATAAGGACCTGAGTTTGATCCCCGGTTACCACGTATAATGCTGGGCATGGTGGCTCACGCCTGTAATCCCAGCACTTGGGAGGCAGAGATGGGAGGATTGCTGAGTTCGCGGCGGCTTGCCTGGGCACCATAGTGAGCTCAGGGCCAGCCTGAACTACAAAGCAAGACCCTGTCTCCAAAAAGAAAAAAAAAAATCCCTAACATCCTTGTCTGAGATAGTCCTCCAAAACAGCAGAGGGCCGGATCTGCTCCTACTTCAGCAAGGAGGATTGTGTGCTGCTTTAAAAGAAGAATGTTGTTTTTATATAGAGCACTTTGGGGTAGCCAGAGATTCTATGGCTAAGGTACAAGAAGGACTAGAAAAAAGAAAGAGGCAAAGAGAGAGTGAACAAGGCTGGTTTCAGGGCTGGTTTGCCACTTCCCCCTGGCTGACCACTGTGCTCCCCTCCATTCTGGCCCCTTCATAGGCTTGCTGCTCCTTCTGTCTTTTGGCCCATGGGCTTTTAGAAAACACAGATTTTGTCAAACAACAAATTGATGCCGTGACAGCCAAACATATCCAGGTCCATTATCACCGCTTAGATCTGGTGGACCAGGGATACACCGAAGATAATCCCTCTCTGTAGGAAGCCAACAGCTAATGAAGTAGCCAATTGCCAATGATGGGTAAGATTTTCTTGAGCAAAAATAGCCCCTATTCCAAGGCTGGTAGCAAATGACGGGTAAGGACGCTCTCCAAACGGGACCAACCTAAGAAAGGGCAAGATTGAAAGACTTTTATGTGCCAATGATGGGTAAGGCCTGGGGTGCAGGAGCGCCAACCTAAGACAGGCACAACAAAAGGGCAGTCTGCTGCATTCATAGCCGAAATGCTCAAAGAAAACAACCTAAGACAGGCTTGGTGGTGCTTTAGATAGCCCTAATGCTAAATTTTAAAAAGAAAGGTCTAAATTTTATAATAAGAAAGGGGGACCTGTGGAGAGCCAGCAGGAGCCAGGAAGAGAGCAAGCAGAGTTGTAAAACTGCCCTCTACCTGGTAAACCAGAAAGACAGAAAGCAGACTTGTAAAACAGCCCTCTAGCTGATATGCCAAGATTCCGGAAAGTAAACTTGGAAAGTAAGATAAGGATAGACAAAGCCTGTGGTCCGAGTCTTGCCCCCTCTGTAAAATTCCACCTTTACTCCCTGCCCTATAAATGTTACTGTCCTAACTTGCAATAAAAGAGACTTGATCAGAAAGCCTGTCTTGTCTCCATTCTTCTGCACCCTCCTATTCCTCCCCTTGGTTTCCAGGTACAAGCTCCTGTTGACTGTCCCACAGGCCGGGACAGGGCACCATGTAGGCATCAATTCAGTTTCTGTAACTGAGTTTACAGCAAGATGTTCTGAGTACCAGCTCCTTGTTTGGTGGAGAAACCTCCTGTTAAGCCACATCTCCCATTGGCTTCCATGGAACCAGAAGCTAAATGGAGAAATAAAGCAGGAAAAGCTGCACTAGGCCAGTTGCTTCTAAAACAAGCCCTGTGGTTCCCTCACATTAGAATGTACCCATTTGAACAATAGCTAGAGTTCTCCTCTGCTTTCCATTACAAAGAGAGCTATACATTCCTAAGGCTCCTTGTCTTACCTAAGGCCAAGGTAACCTGCAGGAATAAACTGCAGTTGCACAGGCATAAAAGGGAAGAGTTTTAGCTATGAACAGCAATGCAGTTTCTGAAGCTGAGATCAGAGCAAAATATTCAGAGTTCCAGCTCCTTTTCTGATGGAGAAAGTGGCTGTTATACCACACTCTCCCATTCGTTTCAGTGGGGCTTGCAGGAACAAACAGTTATTTATCTAAGAAAAGAAGGGCTACACAGGGCACCATGTAGGCATCAATTCATTCTCTGAAACTGAGTTTACAGCAAGACGTTCTGAGTTCCAGTTCCTTGTGTGTTGGAGAAACCTCCTATTATCCCACACTCTCCAATTGGTTTCAATGGGGCTTACAGGAACAAACAGTTATTTGTCTAAGAAGGGCTACAGAGGGCACCATGTAGGCATCAATTCAGTTTCTGTAACTGATTTAAAGCAAGACATTCTAAGTACCAGTTCCGTGTTTGGTTGAGAAAATTCCTGTAAAGCCACACTCTTCCATTGGCTTCCATGGAACAAGCGGCAAAACGGAGAAATAAAGCAGGCAAGCTGCACTCTAGGCCAGTGGCTTCTAAAGCAAGCCCTGTGCTTATCTCACATTAGAGTGTATCCATTTGAACAATTGCTATGGTTCTCCTCTGCTTGTCATTACAAAGAGAGCACTGAATTCCTAAGCAGCCTTGTTTTACCTAAGGCCCATGGAACCTGCAGGAATAAAGTGCAGTTGTTCTGGCATAAAAGGGGACATAGAGATTTAGCTGTGAACAGCAATGCACTTTCTAATGCTGAACTTAGAGCAAAACGTTCTGATTTCCACCTGCATTTCTGGTGGAGAGATTGGCTGTTATATGAGAGTCTCCCTTTTGTTTCAAAGGGGCTTGCTGGAAAAAAAAAACAGTTATTTCTCTAAGAAAAGAAGGGCTACACAGGGCACCTTGTAGGCATCAATTCAGTTTCTGAAACTGAGTTTACAGCAAGACGTTATGCGTTCCACCTCTTCTTTGGTGGAGAAACCTCCAGTTATGCCACACTCTCCCATTGGTTTCAGGGGAGCTGCAGGAATAAACAGTTGTTTCTCTGAGAAAACAAGGGCTGCAGAGTGCACCATGTATTCGTCAATTCAGTTTCTGTAACTGAGTTTAGAGCAAGGCGTTCTTAGTACCAGCTCCTTGTTTGGTGGAGAAACCTCCTGTTAAGCCACACTCTCCCTTTGGCTTCCATGGAACCAGCAGCTAAATAGAGGAAAAAAAAAGCGGGAAAGCTGTACTCTAGGCTGGCCGTATCTAAAGCAAGCCCTGTGCTTCCCTCACATTAGAATGTATCCATGTGAACAATAGCTACGGCTCTCTGCTGCTTGTCATTACAAAGAGACCGATACATTCCTAAGCAGGTTTGTTTTACCTAAGGCCCAGCGAATCTGCAAGAATAAACTGCAGTAGCTTGGAACAGAAGGGGACAAAGACTTTTAGCTGTAAACAGCAATGCAGATTGTGAAACAGATCAAAGCAAATCGATCTGTGTTTCAGATCATTTTCTGGGGGAGAAAGTGGCTATTATACCACACTCTCCCATTTGTTTCAATGGGGCTTGCAGGAACAAACACTTGTTTCTCTAAGAAAAGAAGGGCTACAGAGGGCACCATGTATGCAGCAATTCAGTTTGTGAAACTGAGTTTACAGCAAGACGTTTTGAGTTCCAGCTCCTTCTTTGATGGAGAAAGTTGCTGTTATGCCACACTCTCTATTTGGTTTCAGTGGAGGTTTCAGGAACAGTCAGTTCTCTATGAAATGAGGTGTTACAGAGGGCACCATGTAGGCATCAATTCAATTTCTGAAACTGAGTTTACAGGAAGACGTTCTGAGATCCAGCTCCTTGTTTGGTGGAGAAACCTCCAGTGATTCCACACTCTCCGATTGTTTTCAATGGAGATTGTAGGAAGAAACAGTTGTTTTTCTCAGAAAACAAGGGCCACAGAGGGCACCATGTAGGCATCAATTCAGTTTCTGTAACTGAGTTTACAGCAACATGTTCTGAGTACCAGCTCCTTGATTGGTGAAGGAACCTCCCGTTAAGCCACACACTCCCATTGGCTTCAATGGAACCAGTGGCTAAATGGAGAAATAAAGTGGGCAAGCTGTTCTCTAGGCCTGTCGCTTAGAAAGCAAGCCCTGTTCTTCCTTCATGTTAGAATGTAACCATTTGAAAAATAGCTACGGTTCTCCCCTGCTTGTCATTACCATGAGAGCCCTACATTCCTAAGTGGCCTTGTTTTACCTAAGGCCCAGGGAACCTGCAGGAATAAACTGCAGTCCCTTTGGCAAAAAAGGGGACACAGAGTTTTAGCTCTGAAATGCGATTCACTTTATGAAGCTGAGATCATAGCAAAACCTTCTGAGTTCCAGCTCCTTTTCTGGTTGAGAAAGTGGCTGTTATAGCACAGTCTCCCATTTGTTTCAATGGGGCTTGCAGGAACAAACAGTTATTACTCTAAGAAAAGAAGGGCTACAGAGGGCACCCTGTAGACATCAATTCATTCTCTGAAACTCAGTTTACAGCAAGATGTTCTGAGTTCCAGCTCCTTGTTTGTTGGAGAAACCTCCTGTTATCCCACACTCTCCAATTGGTTTCAATGGGGCTTGCAGGAACAAACACTTGTTTCTCTGAGAAAACAAAGGCTACAGAGGTCACCATGTATGCATAAATTCAGTTTCTGTAACTGAGTTTAAAGAAAGACGTTCTGAGTACCAGCACCTTGTTTGGTGGAGAATCCTCCTCTTAAGCCCCACTCTCCCATTGGCTTCCATGGAACCAGCAGCTAAATGCAGAAATAATGCGGGCAAGCTGCACTCTAGGCTGGCTGCTTCTAAAGCAGGCCCTGTGCTTCTCTCACATTAGAATGTATCCACTTGAACAATAGCTACGGTTCTCCTCTGCTTTCCATTACAAAGAGAGCTATACATTCCTAAGGGGCCTTGTCTTACCTAAGGCCCAGGGAACCTGCAGGAATAAACTGCAGTTGCACTGGCAGAAAAGGGGACCCAGAGTTTTAGCTGTGAATAGCAATGCAGTTTCTGAAGCTGAGATCAGAGCAAAACGTTCTGAGTTCTAGCTGCTTTTCAGGTGGAGAAAGCAGCTCTTAAATCACACTCTCCCTTTTTTTCAAAGGGGCTTGCAGGAACAAACAGTTATTTCTGTAAGAAAATTAGGGCTACAGAGGGCACCATGTAAACAGCAATTCAGTTTCTGAAACTTTGTTTACAACAAGACGTTTTGAGTTCCAGCTCCTTGTTTGGTGGCGAAACTGACGCAGGAGAGTTAAGGCCTAACTCCCCACCTGAAACGCGAGTTCGTGTTCTCTAAAAATCGAAGAATGAATTTTAGGAACGATGGAGGTTTGAGTAGGAAAATTTTATTGAGAGAGAAAGCTTCTGCCTTAAGAGAGACAGAAGGGGGGCCCGGAAAGTGGGTAACCCAGGATTGCTTTCTTTACGGGGTTTTTATGGGCCAAAATCACGAGGTGGGATGGGTTCAAAGGTGGGGGCCACCGATGAGATTTTTTTTTAAAAAGGTAGATAGGTTATAACAATCAAACAGGAATTTTGACTCTAACTCTTTTCTGGGGAAGTAGGTTAAGGTATCAGCCCTCCACCCCAGGAGGTTGGAGCCTTCTTTAGAATATCTGATGGCTCCTTGTTTGGAATTTTAATGAGCTATTTATCTTATATGGGTGGGGTAGCTTTTCTCAGGCAGCAGTAACCTCCAAGTTGATTTTTGTTTTATTTTAAGGGCCAGTCCTATCTATCTGCCTACATATGTCTAGCTGGCTTTTTTTACCTATAATAAAACCACTTGTTATGCCACAGTCTCCCTTTGGTTTCGAAGGAGCTTGCAGGAACAAAAGATGTTTCTGTGAGAAAACAAGGGCTACAGATGGCACCATGTAAACAGCAATTCAGTTTCTGAAACTTTGTTTACAACAAGACGTTTTGAGTTCCAGCTCCTTGTTTGGTGGAGAAACCTCCTGTTAAATCACACTCTCACTATGGTTTCATTGGAGGTTGCAGAAACAGTTATTTCTATAAAACAAGAAGGGCTACAAAGGGCAACATGAAGGCATCAATTTAGTTTCTGAACGTAAGTTTACAGCAAGATGTTCTGAGTTCCAGCTCCTTGTGTGGTGGAGAAACCTGCAAGGCCACACTTTCCCATTGGTTTCAAAGGAGCTTGCAGGAAGAAACAGTTGTTTCTCTGAGAAAACAAGGGCTGCTGAGGGCTACATTTATGCATCAAGTGAGTTTCTATAACTGAGTTTACACCACAACGTTCTGAGTTCCAGCTTCTTATTTGGTTTAGAAAATTACTGTTAAGTCACCCTCTTCCATTGGCTTCCATGGATCCAGCAGTTAAATGGAGAAATAAAGTGGACAAGCTGCACTCTATTCTGGCAGTTTCTAAAGCAAGTCCTCTGCTTCCCTTAGGTTAGCATGTATCCATTTGAACAATACCTGTGGTTCTCTTCTGCTTGTCATTACAAAGAGAGCATTGCATTCCTAAGCAGCCTTATTTTACCTAAGGCCGATGGAAACTGCAGGAATAAACTGCAGTTGCTCTGCCATAAAGAGGACACAGAGATTTAGCTGTGAACAGCAATGCACTTTCTGATGCTGAGATTAGAGCAAAACGTTCTGAGTTCCAGCTGCTTTTCTGGTGGAGGAAAGCGGCTGTTATACCACTCTCCCATTTGTTTCAAAGTGGCTTGCAGGTACAAACAGTTATTTCTCTAAGAAAATAAGGGCTACAGAGGGCACCATGTAGGCATCAGTTCTGTTTGTCAAACTGAGTTTCCAGCAAGACATTCTGCGTTCCAGCTCCTTGTTTGGTGGAGAAACCTCCAGTTATGCCACACTCTCCCTTTGGTTTCAACAGATCTGCAGGAACAAACAGTTCTTTCTCTGAGAAAAAAAGGGCTACAGTGAGCACCATGTAGTCATCAATTCAGTTTCTTTAAATGAGTTTACAGCCAGGCAATCTTAGTATCAGCTCCTTGTTTGGTGGATAAACCTCCCATTAAGAAACACTCTAGCAGTGGCTTCCATGAAAGCAGCGGCTAAATGGAGAAATAAAGTGGGAAAGGTGCACTCTAGGCTTGCAGCTTCTAAAGCAAGCCTCCTGTTTTCCTCACATTAGAATGCATCCATTTGAACAATAGCTGTGGTTCTCCTCTGCGTTCCATTATAAGGAGAGCTATACATTCCTAAGGGGACTTGTCTTAGCTAAGGCCCAGGGAACCTGCAGGAATAAACTGAAGTTTCACTGGCAGAAAAGGGGACAGAGAGTTGTAGCTGTGAACAGCAATGCAGTTTCTGAAGCTGTGATCAAAGAAAAATGTTGTGATTTCTAGCTGCTTTTTTGGTGGAGAAAGCAGCTCTTAAACCACACTCTCACATTCATTTCAAGGGGGCTTGCAGGAACAAACAGTTATTTCTCTAAGAAAAAAAGGGCT
This sequence comes from Thryonomys swinderianus, assembly GCA_004025085.1. Lineage (NCBI taxonomy): Eukaryota > Metazoa > Chordata > Mammalia > Rodentia > Thryonomyidae > Thryonomys > Thryonomys swinderianus. Next base: position 11,729 of record PVIC010019135.1, on the reverse strand, counting down.
ACAGAGGGCACCATGTAGGCATCAATTCAGTTTCTGAAGCTGAGTTTACTGAAAGACGTTCTGAGTTCCAGCTCTTTGTTTAGTGGAGAAACCTCCTGTTATGCCAAACTCTCCCATTGCTTTCAAAGGAGCTTGTAGGAACAAATAGTTGTTCCTCTGAGAAAACAAGGGCTATAAAGGGCACCATGTAGGCATCAAGTCAGTTTCTGCAACTGAGTTTACAGCAAGACGTTCTGAGTTCCAGCTCATTCTTTGGTGGAGAAACCTCATTATTCCACACTCTCCCATTCTTTTCAATGGAGCTTGCAGGAACAAACAGTTATTTCTCTAAGGGCTACAGAGGGCACAGTGTAGGCACCAATTCAGTTTCTGAAAATGAGTTTACAGCAAGACTTTCTGATTTCCAGCTCCTTGTTTGGTGGAGAAACCTCCTGTTATGCCACACTCGCCCATTGGTTTCAATGGAGTTTGCAGGAACAAGTAGTTGTTTCTCTGAGAAAACAGGGGCTACAGAGGGCACCATGTAGGCATCAAGTCAGTTTCTGCAACTGAGTTTACAGCAAGATGTTCTGAGTTCCAGCTCATTCTTTGGTGGAGAAACCTCATTATCCCATACTCTCCCATTCTTTTCAAAGGAGCTTGCAGGAACAAACAGTTATTTCTTTAAGAAGGGCTACAGAGGGCACAATGTAAGCACCAATTCAGTTTCTGAAAATGAGTTTACAGCAAGACGTTCTGACTTCCAGCTCCTTGTTTGGTGGAGAAACCTCCTGTTATGCCACACTCGCCCTTTGGTTTCAATGAAGTTTGCAGGAACAAGTAGTTGTTTCTCTGAGAAAACAGGGGCTATGGAGGGCACCATGTAGGCATCCATTCAGTTTCTATAACTGAGTTTACAGCAAGACATTCTGAGTACCAGCTCCTTGTTTGGTGGAGAAACTTCCTGTTAAGCCATACAATCCCATTGGTTTCCATAGATCCAGCACCTAAACAGAGAAATAAAGCAGGCAAGCTGTACTGTAGGTCAGCGGCATCTAAAGCAAGCCCTGTGCTTCCCTCATGTTAGAATGTATCCATTTGAACAATAGGTATGGTTCTGCTCTAGTTGTCATTAGAAAGAGAGCGATACATTCCTAAGTAGACTTGTTTTTCCTAAGGCCTATGGAACCTGCAGGAATAAACTGCAATTGCTGTGGCATAAAAGGGGACAAAGAGATTCAGCTGTGAATAGCAATGCACTTTCTGATGGTCAGATCAGAGCAAAACGTTCTGAGTTTCAGCTGCTTTTCTGGGCGAGAAATCGGCTGTTGTAAAACACTCTCCCATTCGTTTCAAAGGAGCTTGCCGGAACAAACACTTGTTTCACTAAGAAAAGAATGGTTACAGAGAGCAACATGTAGGCATCAATTCTGTTTCTGAAACTTAGTTTACAGCAAGAGGTACTGTGTTCCAGCTCCTTGTTTGGTGGAGAAACTTCCAGTTATGCCACATTCTCCCTTTGGTTTCAATGGAGCTTGCAGGATCAAATAGTTGTTTCTCTGAGAAAACAAGGGCTACAGAAGGCACCATGTAGACATTAACTCAGTTTCTGCAACAGAGTTTACAGCGTGACGTTCTTAGTACCCGGTCCTTGTTTGGTGGAGAAACCTCCTCTTAAGCCACACTCTCCCACTGGCTTCAAAGGAACCAGGGGATAAATGGAGAAATAAAGTGCACAAACTGCACTCTAGGTCAGCAGCTTCTAAACCAAGCCCTGTGCTTCCCTCATGTTAGAATGTATCCATTCGAACAATAGCTACGGTTCTCCTCTGCTTGTCATTTCAAAGAGAGCGATATATTCTTAAATGACATTGTTTTACCTAAGGCCCAGCGAACCTGCAGAAATAAACTGCAGTAGGTGTGGCACAAAAAGGGACAAATTCTTTTAGCTGTGAACAGCAATGCAGTTTGTGAAACTGAGATGAGAGCAAAACATTCTGAGTTCCAGCTCATTTTTTGGTAGAGAAAGTGGCTGTTATACCACACTCTCCCATTCATTTCAATGGGGTTTGCAGGAACAAACAGTTATTTCTCTAAGAAAAGAAAGGCTACAGAGGGCAACATGTAGGCAGCAATTCAGTTTCTGAAGCTGAGTTTACAGCAAGATGTTCTGAGTTCCAGCTCCTTGTTTGTTGGAGAAAGCTCCTGTTATGCCACACGCTCCCTTTGGTTTCAATTGAGGTTGTAGGAACAAACAGTTATTTCCTCTAAGAAATGAAGGTATACAGAGGGCACCATGTAGGAATCCATTAAGTTTTTGTAACTGAGTTTACAGCAAGCCGTTCTGAGTACCAGCTCCTTGTTTGGCAGAGAAAACTTCTGTTAAGCCACACTCTCCCATTGGCTTCCACAGAACCAGTGGCTAAATGGAGAAGTAAAACCGGCAAGCTGTACTCTAGGCTGGTGGCTTCTAAAGAAATTCCTGGGCTTCCCTCACTTTAGAATCTATCCACTTGAGCAATAGCTACATTTCTCCTCTGCTTGTCATTACAAAGAGAGCAATAAACTCCTAAGTGGCCTTGTTTTACCTAAGGCCTAGCGAACCTGTCAGAATAAACTGCAGTTGCTCTGGTACCAAAGGAGACAAAGACTTTAAGCTGTCAACAGCAATGCAGTTTGTGAAACTGAGATCAGAGCAAAATGTTCTGAGTTCCAGCTCCTTTTCTGGTGAAGAAAATGGCTGTTATACAATACTCTACCATTGGTTTCAATGGGGCTAGTAGGAATAAACAGTTATTTCTCTAAGAAAAGAAGGGCTACAGAGGGCACCATGTAGGCAGCAATTCATTTTCTGAAACTGAGTTTACAGCAAGACGTTCTGAGTTCCAGCTCCTTGTTTGGTGGAGAAAACTCCTGTTATGCCACACTCTCCCATTGCTTTCAATGGAGCTTTTAGTAACAAACAGTTATTTCTCAGTTTTGCTTGACTGGATGTTGCTAGAAAAGAGAGGCATCTTGCCATTAGGTGAAATCCAATCCTTTGACGTGGAAAATATTCATTTTCAACCTCTGTCTTCTGGCTCTAACTGTCCAAACACAGATAGGAGTGCACCAGGACTTATTTCTACAAACAATTTGACATCATAATAGGACTTTCACTACTGCAGACACAGGTATTGTAAAGGAACAAACACTTGCCTCCTGGCAGAAAAAGGCAAAGAGCATGGAGGTCATAATTTCCACTGCATTCATGAAACTGACTTCACAAAAAGCAGGTTTGAATTCCAGCTGTTTCTCTTTGAGGGAATAATCTCCGAATATCACTCTAGCTGCCATTTGATTGAAAGGAGCTTGTGGTCAAAAGGAGATAGCCACCCGTGGAATAGCGCTCCTACTCCAGAGATTTACGAAGGAGATATTGTGCTTTTCTCGATTCAGATTCTAACCATCAGAACATTACGTGTGTTTCTCCACCATTTGACAGTACAAAGAGTGTGGGATTTCAATAAGAAGCTACAGTTCTCCTCAGGCATAGGGAACATGGAGAAACAAACTGCTCCTACTCTTGGAATAAGTCACTGAGTGAGCAGACAGTCAGTCCCACTCAGATTCTGAAAATCAGTTTATAGCAACATGGTGTGAATTCCAGATTTTGCTTGGGGAGATTAAGCTATTGATATACCAGATTCTCCCTTTTGCTCATTTGGATGTTGCTAGAAAAGGGAGGAATCTTGCCATTATGTGTAAACCAAGCCTTTGATGGTGAAAATAGGCATTTTCCACCTCTGTCTTCAGGCTCTAATGGTCCAAACACAGATAGCAGTGCACCAGAACTTGTTTCTCCAAAGGGATTTGACATAATAATTGGACTTTCACTACTGCAGACACAGGTAGAGTAATGGAACAAACTCTAGTCTCATGCCAGTAATTGGCAAACAGCATGGAGGTAGTAATTTCCAGTCAGTTCCTGAAAATGTCTTCACATAAACCAGGTCTGAGTTCCAGGTGTTTCTCTTTCAGGGAGTAATCTCCGAATATCACTCCAGCTGCTATTCACTTGAATGGAGCTTGTGGTCAAAAGGATATATCCAACTGTTTAATAGCACTCCTAGTCTAGAGATTTATAAAGGAGATATTGTGCTTTTCTCGATTCAGATTCTAACCATTAGAACATTACGTGTGTTTCTTCATTTGCCTGTACAAAGTGTGTGGGATTTCAATAAGAAGCCACAGTTCTCAGGCACAGGGAACATGGAAAAACAAACTGGTCCTACCTTGCAAGTAAGGCACAGAGTGAGCAGGGAGTTCAGTCCCACTCAGACTCTGAAAATCAGTTTATAGAAGCATGGTGTGAATTCCAGCTTTTGCGTGGGGAGATTAAGTCCCTGATATCCCAGATTCTCCCTTTCACTCGCTTGTATGTTGCTAGAAAAGACACATCTTGCAATTATGTGTAATGCAAAACTTAGATGTGGGGAACAGGCATTTTGCACCTCTGAATTCAGGCTCTAATGGTCCAAACACAGACAGGCATTTTGCACCTCTGAATTCAGGCTCTAATGGTCCAAACACAGATAACAGTGCACCAGGTCTTGTTTCTACAAAGGGATTTGATGTCAGAATTGGAAATTCATTACTGCAGACACAGGTATTGTAAAGGAACAAACACTTGCCTCCTGGCAGTAAATGGCAAAGAGCATGGAGGTAGTAATTACTACTCTGTTCCTGAAACTGACTTCACAAAAAGCAGGTCTGAGTTCCAGGTGTTTCTCTTTGAAGGAGTAATCTCCGAATATCACACCAGCTCTTCTCGCTTGAATGGAGCTTGTGGTCAAAAGAAGATATCCACCCATGGAATACTACTCCTAGTCGAGAGATTTCCAAAGTAGGCAGTGTGCTTTTCTAGATTCAGATTCTAACCATCAGAACATTATGTGTGTTTCTCCACCGTTTGCCCATACACAGAGTGAGGTATTTCAATAGGAACCCACATTTCTCCTCAGGCACAGGGAACATGGACAATCTTTTCCTACATTTGCAAATGAGGCACAGAGTGAGCAGGGTGTACAGTCCCACTCAGATTTTGAAAACCAATTTATAGCAACAAGGTGTGAATTCCAGCTTTTCCTTGGGGGAGATTAAGTCCCTGATATCCCAGATTCTCCCTTTTACTAGCTTGGATGTTGCTAGAAAAGACACATCTTGCCATTAGTTGTAATCAAAGACTTTGATGTGGAAAACAGGCATTTTACACCTCTGTCTTCAGGCTCTAACGTTCCAAGCACAGATAGCAGTGTGCCAGGACTTGTTTCTCCAAAGAGATTTGACGTCATAATTGGACTTTCACTACTGCAGACACAGGTAGAGTAAAGGCACCAACACTTGCGTCCTGGCAGTAAACGGCAAAGAGCATGGAGGTAGTAATTTCCTCTGTTCCTGAAACTGGCTTCACAAAAAGCAAGTCTGATTTCTAGGTGTTTCTCTTTGAGTGATTAATCTGCGAATATCACTCCAGTTGTCATTCACTTGAATGCAGCTTGTGGTTAAAAGGAGATATGTACCCATGGAATAGCACGCCTAGTTTAGAAATTTCTGAAGGAGGCAGTGTGCTTTGCTTGATTCAGATTCTAACCATCAGAACATTACGTGTGTTTCTGCATACAAATAGTGCGGGATTTCAATAACAAGACAGAGTTCTCAGGCACAGGGAACATGGAGAAACAAACTATTCCTACTCTTGCAAATAAAGCACAGAGTGAGCAGGGAGTAGAGTCCCACTCAGATTCTGAAAATCAGTTTATAGCAACACGGTGTGAACTCCAGATTTTGCTTGGGGAGATTAAGTTAGTGATATCCCAGATTCTCACTTTCACTTACTTGGATGTTGCTAGAAAAGAGATGCATGTTGCCATTAAGTATAATCCAAGCCTTTGATGTGGAAAACAGGCATTTTCCACCTCTGCCTTCAGGCTCTAATGATCCAAACAGAGATAGTAGTGCATCAGGAGTCATTTCTACCAAGTGGTCTGACGTCATAATTGGGCTTTCACTACTGCAGACACAGGTAGTTTAAAAGAACAAACTCTTGCCTCCTGGCAGTAAATGGCAAAGAGCATGAGGTAGTAATTTTCACTCCGTTCCTGACACTGACTTCACAATAAGCAGGTAGGAGTTCCAGGTGTTTGTCTTTGAGGGAGTAATCCCCAAATATCACTCCACCTGCCAATTGCTTGAATGGAGCTTGTGGTCAAAGGAGATATACAGCTGTGGAATAGCACTCCTCCAGTGATTTACAAAGCAGGCAGTGTGCTTTTTTCGATTCAGATTCTAACCAGCAGAACATTACGTCTGTTTCTCAACCATTTGCCTGTATAAAGTGTGTGGGATTTCAATAAGAAGCCACATTTCTCCTCAGGCACAGTGAACATGGACAAGCAAACTCTTCCTTCTCTTGCAAATAAGGCAAAGAGTGAGCAGGGAGTACAGTGCCACTCAGATTCTGAAAATCAGTTTATAGCAACAGGGTGTGAATTCCAGATTTTGCTTGGGGAGATTAAGCTCCTGATAACCCAGAGTCTCCCTTTCACTTGCTTGAATGTTGGGAGAACAGAGAGGCATCTTAACATTAGATGCAATTCCACACTTTGATGTGGAAAACAAGCATTTTTGACCTCTGTCTTCAGGCTCTAACTGTCAAAACAAAGACAGCAGTGCACCAGGACTTTTTTCTACAAAGGGATTTGATGTCATATTTGGACCTTCACTACTGCAGACACAGGCAGTGTAAAGGAACAAACTCTTGCCTCTTGGTGGTAAACAGCAAAGAGCATGGATGTTGTAATTTCTATTCCATTTGTGTAGCAGACTTCACAAAATGCAGGTCTGTGTTCCAGGTTTTTCTCTTTGAGGGAGTAATCTCTGGATATCACTGCAGCTGCCTTTCGCTCGACTAGAGCTTGTGGTCAAAAGGTGATATCCACCAGTGGAATAGCACTCCTAGTCCAGAGATTTCCGAAGGAGGCAGTGTGCTTTTCTCGATTCAGTTTCTAAGCACCAGAACCTTACATGTGTTTCTGAAGAGTTTGCCTGTACAAAGTGTGTGGGATTTCAATAGCAAGCCACCATTCTCAGGAACAGGGAACATGGAGAAACAAACTCTTCCGACTCTTGCGAATAAAGCACAGAGTGAGCAGGGAGTACAGTCACACTTGGATTCTGAAAATCAGTTTATAGCTACACGGCGTGAATTTCTGCTTTTGCTTGGACAGATTAAGCCCCTGATATTCCAGATTCTCCCTTTCGCTAGCTTGGATGTTTCTAGAAAAGAGAGGCATCTTGCCAAGCGGTGTAATCCAAGCCTTTGATGTGGAAAACAGGCATTTTCCACCTTTGTCTTCATACTCTAATGGTCCAAACACAGATAGCAGTGCACCACAACTCATTTGTACAAAGGGATTTGATGTCATAATTGGACTTTCACTACTTCAGACACAGGTAGTGTAAAGGAACAAACTCTTGTCTCCTGCCAATAAACTGCAAACAGCATGGAGGTAGTAATTTCCAGTCCGTTCCTGATACTGACTTCAAAAAAGCAGGTCTGAGTTTCAGGTGTTTCCCTTTCTGTGAGTAACATGCGAATGTCACTCCAGCTGCCACTCGCTTGAATGGAGCTAGTGGTCAAAAGGATATATCCACCCATGGTGTAGCACTCCTAGTCCAGAGATTTACAAGGGAGGCAGTGTGCTTTTCTTGATTCAGATTCTAACCATCAGAACATTATGTCAGGTTCTCCACTGTTTGTCCATTCAAGGAGTACGGGATTTCAATAAGGAGCCACAGTTCTCCTCATGCACAGGCACAATGGAGAAACAAACTGTTCCTACTCTTGAAACAAGGCACAGAGTGAGCATGGAGTACAGTCCCACTCAGATTCTGAAAATCAGTTTATAGCAGCACAGTATGAATTCCAGCTTTTGCTTGGAGATATTAAGCTTCTGATAGCTCAGATTCTGTCTTTTTCTTGCTTGGATGTTGCTAGAAAGGAGATGCATCTTGCAATTACGTGTAATCCAAAAATGTGATGTGGAAAAGAGGCATTTCCCACATCTGTCTTCAGGCTCTAATGGTCCAAACACACATAGTAGTGTGCTAGGACTCCTTTCTACAAAGGGATGACGTCATAATTGGACTTCCACTACTGCAGACACAGGTACTGTAAAGGAACAAACTCTTGCCTCCTGGCATTAAAAGGCAAAGGACATGGAGGTAGTAATTTCCACAAAGTTCTTGAAACTGACTTCACAAAAGCAGATCTGAGTTTGAAGTGTTTCTCTTTGATGGAGTAATCTCTGAATAACACTCCAGGTGCCATTCCCTTAAATGGAGTGTGTGGTCAAAAGGAGATATCCACCCATGGAATAGCACTCCTAGTCCAGAGACTTATGAACCAGGCAGTGTGATTTTCTCAATTTGGATTCTACTCATCAGAACATTACATCTGTTTCTCTACTGTTTGCCAGTACAAAGTGTGCAGGATTTGAATACAAGCCACAGTTCTCCTCAGGCACAGGGAATATGGACAAACAAACTGTTCCTACACTTGCAAATAAGGCACAGAGTGAGCAGGGAGTACAGTCCCAGTCAGATTCTGAAAATCAGTTTACAGCAACACAGTGTGAATTCCAGCTTTTGCTTGGGGAGATTAAGCTAGTGATATCCAAGATTGTCCTTTTCTCTTACTTGGATTTTGCTAGAAAAGACAGGCATCTTGCCATTTGGTGTAATCCAAGCCTTTGAGGTGGAAAGCAGGCATTTTCCACCTCTGTCTTCAGGCTCTAATGGTCCAAACACAGATAGCCGTGAGCCAGTACTCATTTCTACAAGTGGATTTGACATTATAATTGGACTTTGACTACTGTAGACACAGGTAGTGTAAAGGAACAAACTCTTGCCTCCTGCCGGTAAACTGTAAAGAGCATGGAGGTAGTAATTTCCACTCCATTCCTGATACTGACTTCATAAAAAGGAGGTATGAGTTCCAGATGTTTCTCTTTGAGTGAGTAATATCCGAATATCACTCAAGCTGCCATTCGCTTGAATGTAACTAGTAGTCAAAAGGATATATCAACCCATGGAATAGGACTCCTAGTCCAGAGATTTACAAAAGAGGCAGTGTGCTTTTCTCGATTCAGATTCTACCCATCAGACCATTTTGTGTGTTTGTCCAATGTTTGCCCGTACAAAGTATGCGAGATTTCAATAAGAAGCCACACTTCTCAGGCACAGGGAAGATGGACAAACTCTTCCTACTCTTGCAAATAAGGCACAGAGTGAGCAGGGAGTACAGTCCCCATCAGATTCTGCAAATCAGTTTATAACAACACGGTGTGAATTCCAGCTCTTCCTTGGGGAGATTAAGTCCCTGATATCCCAGATTCTCCCTTTTGCTTGCTTGGATGTTCCTAGAAAAGAGAGGCATTTTGCCATTCGGTGTAATCCAAGCCTTTGATGTGGAAAACAGGCATATTCCACCTCTGTCTTCAGGCTCTAATGGTTCAAACACAGAAAGCAGTGCACCAGGACCCATTTCTACAAAGGGATTTGACAACATAATTGGACTTTCACTACTCCAGACACAGGTAGTACACCACTGTAAAGGAAAAACAAAACAAAACAAAACAAAACAAAACAAAAAAAACGCTTGCTTCCTATTGGTAAATGGCAAAGAGGTTGCAGATAGTAATTTCCACTCCGTTCCTGAAACTGACTTCACAAAATTCAGGTCTGAGGTCAAGGTGTTTCTTTTTGAGGGAGTAATCTCTGAATATCACTCCAGCTGCCATTCGCTTGAATGGAGCTTGTGGTGAAAAGGAGATATCCAGCTGTAGAATAGCACTCCTAGTCCAGACATTTCTGAAGGAGGCAGTGTGCTTTTCTCGATTCAGATTATAACCAATAGAACATTACGTCTGTTTTTCCACCATTTGCCCGTACAAAGAGTGTGGGATTTTAATAAGAAGCCACATTTCTCCTCAGGCACAGTGAACATGGAGAATCAATCTGTTCCTACTCTTGCAAAAGAGGCAGAGAGAGCAGGGAGTACAGTCCCACTCAGATTCTGAAAATCAGTTTATAGCTACACGGTTTGTAATCTAGCTTTTGCTTGGGCAGATTAAGCACCTGATATCCCAGATTCTCACTTTTGCCTGCTTGGATGTTGCTAGAAAAGAGAGGCATCTTGCCACTCGGTGTAATCAAAGCCTTTGATGCGGAAAGCAGGTATTTTCCACCTCTGTGTTCAGGCTCTGACAGTCCAAACACAGATAGCATTGCACAAGGACTCATTTGTACGAAGGGATTTGACGTCATAATTGGACTTTCACTACTGCAGACACAGGTTGTGTAAAGGAACAAACCTTTGCTTCCTGGGGGTAAACTGCAAAGAGCATGGAGGTAGTAATTTACAGTCCGTTCCTGATACTGACTTCAGAAAAAGCAGGTCTGAGTTCCAGGTGTTTCTCTTTGAGTGAGTAATATCCGAATATCACTCCAGCTGTCATTTACTTGAATGGAGCTAGTGGTCAAAAGGATATATCCACCTGTGGAATAGCACTCCTTGTCTAGAGATTTACAAAGGAGGCAGTGTGCTTTTTCTCGATTCAGATTCTATCCATCAGGATATTACGTGTGTTTGTCCAACATTTGCCTGTACAAACTGTGCAAGACTTCAATAAGAAGCCACACTTCTCAGGCACAGTGAAGATGGACAAACAGTCTCTTCCTACTCTTGCAAATAAGGCACAGAGTGAGCAGGGCTGACAGTCCCAATCTGATTCTGAAAATCAGTTTATAGCAACATGGTGTCAATTCCAGTTTTTGCTTGGGGAAATTAAGTCACTGATATCCAGATTCTCCCTTTCACTTGCTTGAATGTTCCTAGAAAAGACAGCCATCTTGCCATTCGGTGTAATCCAAGCCTTTGATGTGGGAAACAGGCATTTTACACCTCTATCTTCAGGCTCTAATGGTCCAAACACACATAGCAGTGTGGCAGGACTCATTTCTACAAAGGGAATTGATGTCATAATTGGACTTTCAATACCGCAGACACAGGTAGTGTAAAGAAACAAACTCTTACCTACTGGTGATAAACAGCAAAGAGCATGGAGGTAGTAATTTCCACAAAGTTCTTGAAACTGACTTCATAAAAGGGGGTCTGAGTTCCAGGTGTTTCTCTTTGAGGGAGTAATCTCTGTATATCACCCCAGCTGCCATTCATTTGAATTTAGATTGTGGTCAAAAGGAGATATCCACCCGTGGAATAGCACTCCTAGTCCAGAGATTTACAAAGCAGGCAGTGTGATTTTCTTGATTCAGTTTCTATTCATCAGAAAATTATGTCTGTTTCTCTACCATTTGCCTGTACAAAGTGTGCGGGATGTGAATAACAAGCCAAAGTTATCTTCACGCACAGGGAACATGCACAAAAAAACTGTTCCTACACTTGCAAATAAGGCACAGAGTGAGCAGTGAGTACAGTCCCACTCAGTTTAGGAAAATCAGTATATAGCAACACGGTGTGAATTCCAGCTTTTGCTCGTGGAGATTAAGCGTCTCATATCCCTGATTCTCGCTTTCGCTTGCTTGGATGTTGCTAGAAAAGTGAGGCACCTTTCAATTAGGTGTAATCCAAGACTTGGATTGGTAAACAGGCATTTCCCCCCTTTTGCCTCAGGCTCTAATGCGCCAAA
>PVIC010019134.1:16523-30008 GCA_004025085.1 Thryonomys swinderianus | reverse complement strand
CTCATCCTGGAAACAGATCTGGAGGGGACTTTCTGCCTCCTCTCGCACTGATTTCTGTGTCCATTTTGAGTGGACAACCCACTAGGAAATTATATTGAGAAAGTTTTTATTCAAATATGTTGTGTTCTTCTATTCTACACAGAAAGAGCCTTATGAGATCTTGCTCTTTGCTGTTTTTAAAATAAAGACATCCCTTATAATGTGACTATAACAATAACACTATTTTGTAAATTTTCTTCAGCGACCACTCACTATCTGATAGTAAAATAATGATGGTATTATGGACAAATATGTAGACCAAATTGTTCTATCCAATATAATCATCTTTAATTGTCAATAAATTCTCTCCTGCCTTTAAAATAAACCTAATGTGAAATAGTGTTTGGCTTTTTGAAAGAAGCAACAATTATGTCATTCTTGGAGTATTCTTTTATGTTTTGGATCAGAATATTTGGTCACTGAACTCTAGACACATGAGAGGTGAGGCTTTACATATTGGAGGAATGTTGTCCTATAAAAAGAGATCCAAGGTGTATAATTATTTCACATTCTTACACTAAGGCTGGAGATACATGTTTTTTTCCTATAATGGACTGTTTCTTCAGAAAAGCATAAGTTTTTCAGTATTTAGATAATGGCTTGTTTTTCAGAGTTTCTTAGGGACAAGGTATGCTTGCTCATCTTCTGAAAACTCATTTTCCACACTCCTTAATAGGAATGTGTCTGTGAGAAATGCCACTCAAGCACATTACCTACCATTGTATCTAAGAAATTTAGCTGGCCTAGGAATGGTAGGGTACTAAGCGGGGACTGGCTCACTTACTCTCAATTCTCATTATTGTGCTTTCCAATTTTCCTTAAGAAGTCTCTGATCCTTCTTCCTTAGAAGACATTATCCATTCCCTAAAGAATGTATTAAATTTCAATGTAGGGGAATAAATGGGACAAGAATGTAGATGGAAGTTGTGTAAGCCTTGCTGGGATGAGTTCTATAGGAACTCATTTCTGCTTTTATCCTGGAGAATAAGCAGTCCCTATGGGAAAGGATTTTAATGGAATAGTGATAAAGAAGAAGAAAAGGCTCAAAATATCTTTAATGTTAGAAAAAATGGGCTGGAAACTCCATCATTTCTGTACTGCCTGCTGGAGGATAAGACTTCATAACATAATCATTCTTTCTGCTACTACAATAAAGTGATTTAAAGTCCTGTAGATGCAGTTGAAATTTCTTTTAATGTATTCATTATGAGCACTAAAATGATTTTCTGGGTAATATAATATGAAAATGACAGTTTTGATTTTACTGTCTCATTAAAAAGGTCACATAAAAAATTCTTAAAAGGCTCCATTCTAGATCAATGGAGAATAGGAGAAAAAATGATGTCAAATAATTCATTAGTTTTCTTGATACCAGAATTAAACTATAGTTTATTTTATAGACCTATCTTGTGCTGATTTACTGGTCACCTAATATTATAATTAAGAATCTGCAAGGATGTGTATTATGTTGCAATTAAGAGAGAGTATAATTTGTTTTTCTTGCATGTGACAGTAAGTATCAAACTGGAGGTGTTGAAAGTACTTAGTGAGTACTTAGTGGTTGAATGAGAGTCTAGCTAATCATCCTTTTACTCAACAAACATATATTAAAAACAACTTTCATGATAGATGCTAGGGATACAGTAATGTTTAAAATCTGATCTTTTCTAAATAAATAAAGTTATACCTGTAGAGAAATGTCCACTAGAAACACAAGAAATATTTGTAAAAGTGATAATTTATTAAATAAAGAAGTATTTGGCTTCAGGAAAGAATATATCTATTAATTCTCTATCAGTATTAAGGAAGTGGACTTAGGTACACCAGAATGAAAGGGAACAATGTTTTTTCTCCTATTTCTAACATGATTTAATTAAAGAAAACATAGAAGTAAGTGCTTTTAACTTTAGAATTTCTACAGAGGAAGCCTAAAAAGTAATATTTGAAAAACTTCTAAATAGTTCACATTGTCAGCTGAATATGAAAAACTGATTAGTATTCTCTAATTTTAACTTTGGGTCAAATTTTAACTTTAGGGGTAAAGTGTTAACTTGAACAGCATAAGGAAAGCAGATGCAATCCCTAGCAATCTGTTCATTCAATATTCAATGAAAAACATACTGACTGTGGAGAGTCTGTTTCTTTGTACTGAACTGTATTGATTTATAAGGCCTTGTATACATGGTTCCTGCCTTAAAATGTCCAACAAGCATGTTAGAGGGATAAAAATCTGTCTGAAACAATTTGACCCATACTTTGTCAAATACCACTATGCATTTCATAATAAATCAATAAAGCCATAAAATAGATTGTTAACCATCTAGGTTGCATATTGCATGGTGAAGATAAGAAAGGAAAAAAAAAAAAGAAACAAGGAGCCCACATCTGTTGGGAGGAAATTACAAAGGGAGGAAGCATGGTTGTTTGCAAAATAGCAAAAGGGGAATGGTTGTGGTGACAGAAGTCTTCCTAAAGTCATTTGAAGTCATAACAACCCAGTTAATTGGCAGCAAGGTGATGAGTGGAAGATATAGACATTTTGTGAAAATGGGACCATTTTCATTCAAAATTTCCTGAAGAACTTTGGGAACTGTCCCCAGTCACTACCCAAGACCAACATTCCTTCTATTATGAAGACTTTCATTCTTGTCTTCAATCAACTTTTCATTTTTTATTGAGCACCTGCAGCCACTCAGCATAGGCAGAGGCTCAGCCTCTACCTATCATTTACCAGGGCCTGACCATGTGGATGACCTTGAATATGGATTCTTAGTTTTCCCTTGGACTCCTCTCAAGAATTCTTTCATTCTATGTTTTCGGTGTGGCCTTATTTCTTAAAAAGAATATTTTCCATTTCTTTTGTGTGCTATTTGCTGGGTCAGATGTAACTAAGTTTCAATCTGTCTGATTACCTGTGCCACATTTGAGCATCCTTTGAAGGACAAGATCTACATTATCAGGTCCCTAACGTGCAACCTGTGAGTTTGATGGATAGAAATCTGAGAATATGTTAATGATTCATTTTGGAACCGCATGTATAGAACATTATCCTCTTTACAAAAGAGTCTAATGTAAGGGGAAAAGACATGAAATTAGTGTTTTAATTAAAAACCAAAAATATCTGTAATAAATCCCCATACTTTGGAGCTTCATTTTCACATAAAACATATTAAAATTTTATTTTTAATAACAGAGTATTTTGATTATTTATTATTGCTCTATACCTACTGAGTAGAAAATTCACAATCTTCAAGCATGATGTAATATATAATCTTTAACTATTTTGGAAAAATGTAAGGCATCATGAAATTAATTCTAAAGCATTAGTATTTAATTTTTGTGTATCTGTCATTGATATTGTTATGTTGCTTTGAGCAAACTATCTTCAATCTTGTATACATCAGATATAAATAATTTCACTTCACTGGGAACAATATGCTAAGGAAATATTTTATACAAAATTATTTTCATGATATAAAGGAGCTGAATCTTAGAGGAAAAACCCATAAAATCCTTAGCCCAAATATGAGTAATACCTTTACAGTACTAACTACAGCATCCATGTTATTCTAGTTTAACAAAGTTTAGTGTGCATTTTACCATGTGCTTACCTCATCTTCTTTATCAAGTAGCTCTTTCAGCTCAACCATTTCCTAATGTTATGCACTGATGGTAATAACATTGTAACAGGTCCGAGAATGCTCTGGCCCAAACTACTCTGATTCCACGTGGCACTCACACCTGGTCCTACATCATGTCTATAGAATTTTTAAGACTACGTTTAAGACTGGGATCTCTTCATTTATGCTGATCCCAAGACTGGCCTGACTTGACTAAAGTTTATTGCATCTTAAGACTGAACTTCTTTGTACTGTATTTTTCTTGTGGTGCTACCTGGTTTAACCTAAAGGAAAACAAATAACAAACATTTATTTCTACCTGTTCAAATAGGCCGGGTAAGAGTGCCAGAGTAACAAGTAGTTTCCAAATGCACAGTGAATCACAGGAGTGCATTGGCCAAAGAGAATGCAAAGTATCAGCTCTTGCTAAATAGCTAACAATGTGCTGCTGTTTTGGAATTAGAAAATTAGAGAATATATTTAATAACAACCAGTAGCGTATGTTTTCATGTCAATGAAAAGTGGACAAATTCAGACTGTTGCTGTTTATTTGCACTTGATCAAATCTTTTCTGCATTTGACATGAAAATAGACTTGTGCAGCTTTTTGTTGGTTGGGTCACAATTTTAGAATAAAACATGTTATCATTTACAAACTAATTTACAAAAGCAAGATGACTGTGTGACCGTGTGAGCTTACATAAGCTTTCTGCAGAATTTTATTTCAGAAACTGTATACATGGACTTCGCTACAAATTATTTCAGTTGTTAGAATTACGGTTTTTATAAAAAAAAATGTTATACTGGAGTGCTGTATCTAATCTTGTGACCCCCCTCCGTACTAAAGCAGATTGGCATATTTAAGTTATTTTTAAATTACAGCTGAAGAATATGCATACAGAAGATGGGGGGGCACTTTAAGAATTTTAATATTATATTAAGAGTAATATTTAAAATACTTTCTGTGGGATTGATTTTCAGAAGCTGAATGCCACGAGTTCATCTGAGGGCAGCACAGTTGATATAGGAGCTCCCGCAGAGGGAGAGCAGCCTGAAGCTGAGCCTGAAGAGTCTCTGGAACCGGAAGCCTGTTTTACAGAAGGTAAGTGAAGTGGAAGGACATGGGGCCCTTCATCCTGCTGGCCTGCTCCAACCACCTGATCTCCCCATTTCTCTGTTCATCTCTCTGTGTCTCTCTCTGTCTCTGTCTCTCTGTCTGCCTCTCTTGCTCTCTCTTAGTCACCCATATCTATCCAATCAGTGTTCATTTATTGACTAGTTTTGATGTTTCCTATTCCAAAAAAAGGTAATATTTGAAAATAAAAGTTTTAACTTAAGTAACTAGATAGTTTTATTTTTGAAGATCTTGTTCACCTCTAAGAAATGCTGCTTGGTTTTTCTGTGGCCTTCCAAAACAAAAACAAAAACAAAATGGAAAGCTAAATCGTTGGTTTATAAAATAAAAAAATTGAAAGAAGTTGTTATGTATTATTTTCTTACAGTACTGTGAGTACTAATAATTAATGTACATATAAATCTATTCTTGAAAAACAGTTCTCAGAATCAATCAAGATAAAATACGTTTTTTATTATTTCTGAACAAAGGTAACAGATAATAAAATGCTGAAATATATTACAAGTTACATGATAATAGCAATGTCTCATTGAGAAATCTTGAAAGGAGTATCTCAGAAATCATTGGTACACTTTAATTATGCATTATTTTCACATTCATCATTGAGAATTTGTGTGTGTACATGATATATTTTGATTCTCATTTTTCCCATTTTCCTGTCCTCTTAACAGCCTCTCCACCCCCTCCATATACATGAACTTTTTATTTTTACCTTCAATTTTTTTCTCCCTTCTCCCTCCCTCCCCTTCTTCTCTGAATGGTACGTTACTATTTCACAATACCTATCATACATTCATTTACATTTTCAATTTCTCACACTAGAGAAATGATATGGTATTTATACATGTGCATCCAATTTATTTCATTTGTGGCTTGCATAGGTATCCATTTAGCTATAAGTGTTTATAGTTTGTCCTTTTTATGGCAGAGTAATACTCCATTTTATAAAAAATAATCCAAACATATCTTCTTTATCTAGCCTGCAACTGATGGCCATTTGGGCTACTTCCAAAATTTAACTATTACAAACTATGCTGCTATAAATCTGGGTGCACACATATCACATGGTATGATTATTATAAGGGAGTCCAATGGGCATAAAATATATTTCTATTAAATTAATGATAAGAATATACTTTATTTTTGTGTATGCAATTAGAAATTATCTTTAAAAATAAGGTTATTGGGAACGTGTTCTGAAGCAATAATGTAGATGCATGTTCCACCAACACAAATAATTTATAATCAAAGAGTATCTTTCTTCACTTATCTCATGTATTTTAGATTGTGTACGCAAGTTCAAGTGTTGTCAGATAAGCATAGAAGAAGGCAAAGGTAAACTCTGGTGGAATGTGAGAAAAACGTGCTATAAGATAGTGGAGCACAACTGGTTCGAAACTTTCATTGTCTTCATGATTCTTGTCAGCAGTGGGGCTCTGGTAGGTGGATCACATCTGCTCCTTCGTCTTTTACCTGAAATCCTCTCTTTCTCTCCACTGAATCTCGTGTTTGCCGTTCTTAAAAGAAGGTACATGTGAATCAAAGAAAATATGTGTGATATGTTTAACACAGAGTGAAAAGCCCAATAAATAGAAACTTTTAATGCTTTGCCTTGAGTTGTCCTCAAGTGAGATCAAACTTAGACACAGTATAGTGGAAACATTACAAGCCTAATTTATGTCTGGCTTCATTTAATGGAATAATCAATTTGGTCAAAATGTGGATTAATACAATGAAAATATTGCAACCCATTTTCTCCTTTGGAAATACAAATGTGGTAGGGTCTCTCTCTCTCTCTCTCTCTCTCTCTCTCTCTCTCTCTCTCTCTCTCTCTCTCTCTCTCCCCCCACCATGGTAGTGTTCAGTGGCTGTTTTCATTAGAAGGATAACCACACTGTATCTGGGGGCATCTAAGCCTCCTGCTGACCTGACCAAAAACCTAGCGTCCTGATAAGTACTCAGAATAAAGTGCCTAGGCTTGCATTCTAATGCCAAGGAGAAAGTAAAATACGAAGTCTCATCAGCCACTAGCACCATCAGTGACAATGTTCCCTAACCAAAGGGCACTGGCCTCCAACAGGCCTCTAGCTTGGTGGCAAGCTGAGCTCCAAGGCCTTCAGGCCCACACTCTAAAAATTAAAGCAAACAAGCAAACAAAACTTTTTTCTCTTGTTCTTGATCTAGGTCATCAGGACACCTTGATAATTTTTCTGATGAAAGCACTGAGTTAGATAATTGATCTTTTACTATAAAAGGTCTTGGGGGCTTCTGTGAGCAATACTTCTCCTTTTCCCAAGAATGGAGCAAAATGATAGCAGAGGATCTTCCAAAACTGTATCACACCCACTGGAGAGGAGAGAGAGGAACAACAGAGGCAGAGAAACAGGGAGAGAAAGATAAAGAAAAGGGAGGGAGGGAAAGGAGTGGAGGAGAGGAGGTGGAGACAAGAGAAAAGGAGGAAGAGTAGGATGGTGAGAAGGGGGAGGATCCGTTTACCCTTCTGCCAGGCAGAGTGACTCTCTTACCTTTTCTATTTGCTCTACAGGGAGGAAACATTCCAGTGATTGTACTGAACAAAGAAAATACCCCAGATGAGTTTTGGCTTTTTCCTGCTTTAGAAGTAGCTGTCAGTCTTTCAAAAATATTTAGCTCTTTTCAGCTATTCCACTTCTCAAAATTAAAATTAAAAATTATGTGAGTTCTTTGATGGACTGAAATATCTAGTTACTAGTCCTTTGTATACAGCTATCTATGAAGCAAGATGCAGCCACTAGAAACATTATACCTTTCAGCTTTATTTACTTCATACAAAGCTTGTATCATTTTTTAAAGATGTAAATTTGAAACAATTAACAATTTTTTTCACTCACAGGCCTTTGAAGATATCTATATTGAACAGAGAAAAACTATTAAGACCATGTTAGAATATGCTGACAAGGTTTTCACTTACATATTCATCCTGGAAATGCTTCTAAAGTGGGTTGCATATGGTTTTCAAGTGTATTTTACCAATGCCTGGTGCTGGCTAGACTTTCTGATTGTGGACGTGAGTATTCTACAGTTTCTGCTTTCATTCTCCAGCAGGTGGTGGAAGGTGATAGTTCCAGGAATCATGGCTGACACATAGTAGGTGTTCAGTAAACACTGCATCAATCCAAATATAAGTGATATGTTCCACTTTCCTAGTGCTAGGATGCCCATACATCGCTTGCCAATTTTAACACACACATTTTCCAAGATCTAATAGTGAAATACCACTTTATTATAATTATTGATTTACTTCTGTCAGTATTTGAAATCCAAAGTTACATAAGAGAATACATTAATTTTACAACGTTTGCTATTTCACTCTCTTATTCACAAAATAAAAGCGCTTAAGTAATCCACAGGCATGTTTGACATTTTAGTACCTTTTATGCTGCTGTAGGTCGCCTGCTGAGAAATAATTATCACACAGGCAGACTATTAACTACAAGAAAAGTTCAAAGACTGAAAAGCAAGTAGACATCACTATATTTATATCATTACTGAATTAGCTACTGAGCAATTATTTAAAGGTCTTATCAAGCCATATTGGTTTTGAAAAAGGGGCATTTGAGTATCAGAATGCAGCAGGTTTTTAATAATCTAATGTTAAACCAATTAATAGCAAATGTAACACGTGTGAGGCACAGGAAGCACCACATTAAAAGTCTTCTGGATGGGCTGGGGATTTAGCTCAAGTGGTACCGTGCCTATCTTGGAAGCACAAGGACCTGAGTTCAATTCCTGGTACCGCCAAAAAAATAAAGTCTTCTGGATGAAGAAGCTCTGCAAATTATATTTAAAATCACATATGTCTGAAAATTACAAAGCTATAGCTTTGTAATAAATAAAAAGCTATAGCCATTTTTATTTGCATAATTTGACTGTGCATGATGCTGTTTCTTTTCACTATTTTGTATGTCGTTATGATAGGTGACAAACTGACAATAATGTGTCTTATATTTAATAGAACAATGGAAGAATCCAGTCACTAAGTCAACACTGCTTGAATATAAAGAAATTCTCAGAAAGAAAAACTAGTTTTCCTGCAACTTGTCCTCATATTACTTAATATATGCCAGTATCTAGTATTTTAGATTTAAGAAAACTCATGGTTAGATATCAAACCGATCAATATTTTGCTTTAAGTCAGAGATGTTCCTTATCTATTTGTTCAATGGAAGCTACAAGTATGAGTAGGTTACCTTTATTTTTCTGACCTGTAGTCTAAGAGCAAAACAGCTATGTATGCCCTGAGATCTTGCTACCTCTACTAGAAGTGCTGGCTTCCCTTGAGAAACGGGGCCAGTCCTGCTGAGGAAAGTGCAGGATGAACTGGAACCAGAAGAATGAAAAGACTGGCGGGACCCAGGGAGGGAGGGATGCTGACATGTTTGACCACTGGTACAGGAGGTGCAGGGCTGGCTGCAGTGGCAAGAGCTGGTCCTTGGAGGTCAACCTAGAGCCCTACATGACAGGTCTGTAACTGGGTGATGAAGTAAGACAAGTAGAAGAGTTCGGAGAAACTGAGATGCCATCCAAAAGAAAGTTGGATTTCTGATTTAGTAAAGAGGAAGCAACCGAAGAATTACTAATGGGGAAGTGATGTGACCGGCCTGTCCTTTTAGGGAGACAAGTGGATGGGGGTCTGAGTGATGTCAGAGAAAGGGAATTATTTAGAAGAAGCCAATTAACAGATTACTTCAGTGCCATAAAATGATAGACAGGTACCTCCTTTTTGTACACACCTACACAAGCTACATATTTTACTGGCCCATTTAATTATTTGACAAATATTGTCCCTTTTTAGAGTATTTTTTGTCTAACTTTTATCTTTAATGTATACTCATCTCTTTTTGGTTCTGTCTTCAGAGAAAGTAAAGTACTACAGATCCTCATATCTTCTAATACAGAAAAACTTTTATTTTACAATGATATAGGTTACTTGACTTTTCTGTTGACAATATAGAGGAGATATAGAAAGCCTAAAGCTTTAGATGTTAAGAAAACTGTACAAAATATTTAAAATAAAATTTCAAAACTCAGGGTCCTTTTTTAAAATTCAAATGTATTACTTTCAGATTGTATATACAAAATTAGCTTAAAGAGATAAAATATTGGGCCGGAGATTTAGCTCAGTGGTTCCAGCATCTGCCTCACAAGTGCAAGGTCCCTGGTTTGATCCCTGGTAACCACATACAACAATCCCAGGTGTGGTGACGCACACCTACCAGCAATCAATACCACATACCACAATGCCAGACATGGGAGCTCATGCCTGTAATCCCAGCACTTGGGAGGCAGAGGCAAGAGGATTGCTGAGTTCAAGGCTTGCCTGGGCTACATAGTGAGCTCAGGACCAGCCTGAACTACAAAGTGAGACCCTGTCTCCAGAAAAAAATAAAATAATATATTTGCAATAATTTTCTAAATGTTTTACTTATTTTCTAAAATATGTATTTATCAAATATCTATTAAAACCATACTTTTAAAAGCTATATTATACACTTATTTGTTTTTATTTGATTTTGAAATTCTGACACTCTTTAGGACACAGTATCTTTTCTTAGCTCGTATAATTTTAATGAATTTTCTAGATATTTTCATGGGAAATCAGACATTTCTCTCACATGACAATTTTGCTTTTCTTTTTTTTAAACTGTGAATTTAGAATTTTTATCAGTTGCATTAGTCACCACATACATGACTAAGGAAAACAATGTTCTTGTACCTTTATAGTTCTTCACTAATTTTATACCATGCTTCACAAAATATGGTTCATAGATCAGCATTAATCTTACACAGGAACTTGAAGAAATGCAAATTCTCAAGACCTACCCAAACCAGCTAAATGAGACTCTCCCAGATCCCTTTGGGTAGTTTTGAAACTCCATGAAGTTTGATACATACTGGGTAATGGCATGGAGGAAGGTTGAATTAGACAATTTTTAATTATAAGTTAGAAAATGGTTTTCTTTTTTCTGTGTAGGTCTCACTGGTCAGCTTAACTGCAAATGCGCTAGGCTACTCAGAACTTGGTGCCATCAAATCCCTCAGGACTCTGAGAGCTCTGAGGCCACTGAGGGCCTTATCCCGCTTTGAAGGAATGAGGGTAAGAAAATGCTTCAGAGTTTGGAAACTAGAATTGAGAAAAACCTGATGTTCTGTGTCTCAGACATGAAAAATCCATGGAGAATTTGTATCTTCTCCTGTCACCCTCACATAACCAATCAAGTCATTATGACTGCTCAGGCACAGAACACAGTGCTCGGTGCCTTCTAACCGCCTAGGGTTTTGCTTTTTGTTGTGTAAGCTCCTGGCATGAATCAAGATTAATTTTCTCTTTCCCATTTATAAATGTATAGGAAAATCTACTTGCTGTCACTTAAGACTACCAACTCATCATTTCCTCTTTGTCCTGTATGACGTAGAAAGCCTTTGAAAGTCTGAATCTTGCCTTCCAGTTTTCAAATGCAGGTTATCTAAAAAGTAGGTCAGTTGCGGAAAGCTGATACTGAGGTGGTACCAAGGAACAGGGAGAAATTTTCACTGACATTTGTCATTCGCTGAGGCACAAAGCCTAAGACCAGATACCCTCATCACCTAAAAAATGATAATGCATTGTTCCTGCCCTTTTAGCTACTTGAAAGCCAGTTCTAGAAAATGATGCTTTTTTTGTGCTATTTGAAACATTTGTACTTCATTTGAATGCTACGAATCAGACATCAATGTATGTAGGAGTATCTATGTTTTTGCGTGTACGTGTGTGTACATAGATACATAGAAAGCAACTGTTATCAGTTAATTTATTTTCCCATTACCAATTAGAAATCAATTTTTTGCAGTAATAGTTCTAATAAAGATTATTAAGGGCCGGAGGGTTAGCTCAGTGGTTCCGGCACCTGCCTCGCAAGCGCAAGGTCCTGAGTTCGATCCCGGTAACCACGTAGAATGCTGGGCATGGAGACACGCTCACCAACAATCAACGCCACATACCACAATGCCGGACGTGCTGGCTCACGCCTGTAATCCCAGCACTCGGGAGGCAGAGACAGGAGGATTGCGGAGTTCGCGGCGGCTTGCCTGGGCACCATAGTGAGCTCAGGGCCAGCCTGAACTACAAAGCGAGACCCTGTCTCAAAAAGCAAAAAAAAAAAAAGAAGATCATTAAACTTTGGGTAATACTTTTAGTTTCTGTGTAGAACTTGTTACTCGGTGTTCTCTTTATTCCTCAAATTTTGAACAGTAAATTTTATAGCTTGGATTCTTAAGAGTTGTAATATTCATATAATGATCTTATTTATATATTCATGCACTTATAAGAATTTCATCAGTACATGTTTTCAGGACGTGTTGGTTACATTCACCGTGGGGGATGTGTATATTTACATAACACATCTTACTTCATTTTTTGGCCTCCCTTTCCCTCCACAAGCACTTCCTTTCTCTACTTACAAAAGCTCTATATCCCTTTTTTCTTCAATTCTTGTCTTTAATCCCTTTCCCCTATCTTCTCATAGTTTTAATTTTGCATTTTAATTAGCTCCACCCATTGATAAAAATTTTCCACGTGTGTAACTTCCCTCTTGAGAAAATAATTCTGCAGCATAACGTTCACTTTATATCCTTTTAAATTACAATTTCAAAATTTTAGTTAGCTGGAGCCATCAGCTATTTCTACCTAATATTCAAATTTGAGAACAGATATGTTTTCTATAATTTGTTGCTTTTTCTACAATGTCTAAAGATAAAGAATTCTTTCTTGTTGGCTGTTCATTTATGTTTTCCTTCTTATCCTATGTCAGGTTGTGGTAAATGCTCTTCTAGGAGCCATTCCTTCCATAATGAATGTACTTCTGGTCTGTCTCATCTTTTGGCTAATCTTCAGCATCATGGGAGTTAATCTCTTTGCTGGCAAGTTTTACCATTGTATTAACTATACCACTGGAGAGATGTTTGATGTAAGCGTGGTCAACAATTACAGTGAATGTAAAGCCCTCATAGAAAGCAATCAAACTGCCAGGTGGAAAAACGTGAAAGTAAACTTTGATAATGTGGGACTGGGATATCTTTCTCTGCTTCAAGTAGTAAGTAAACATTTCATTATTCTCTTCTTATGCGTAATTCATATAAGTCTAACATTCTTCCCCCCAGTTAGCTATCAGCTCAATCTTTGAATGACTTATCAGAAAGAAGTAGGATGACAAGTGTTGGCAAGAACATAGAAAAAAAAAAGAATCCTTGCACACTGTTGATGCGAATGTAAATTGGTATAGCCATTATGAAAAACACTGGAAATGCCTCAAAAAATATTTATAGGAGGATTGGGGATTTAGCTCAAGTGGTACCGCACCTACCTTGGAAGTTCAAGGGCCCGAGTTCAATCCCTGGTACCACCAAATAAAAAAAAATGAAAGGGATACAGTAGCGTGATCCAGTAATTCTTCTTTTGTTGTTGTTGTTTTTTGTTTTTTTGTTTGAGACAGGGTCTCGCTTTGTAGTTCAGGCTGGCCCTCAGCTCACTATGTAGCCCAGGCAAGCCTCAAACTCAGCAATCCTGTCTCTGCCTCCCGAGTGCTGGGATTACAGGCGTGAGCCACCACGCCCGACACTGTGGTATGTGGCATTGATTGCTGGTGGGCGTGAGTCTCCACGCCCAACATTGTAT
>PVIC010019134.1:0-16423 GCA_004025085.1 Thryonomys swinderianus | reverse complement strand
AGTTCGTTTAACAAAATGTCCTGAACATTCATCCATTTTTAGGCTAAATATTAAATACCTATTGTGGTGTGTTTGTGTGTGTGTGTGTGTGTGTGTGTGTGTGTGTGCATAGTACATCCATCCACTAAGGGACACTTATATTGATTCTAGAGTCAGTTTTGGGAATAGTGCTGTAACACAAATTGATGTGCTTTTATTTGCAATGTGAAATCACTATGTGAAAAGGCTAGGAGAACAGGTATATCTTCCTTATACTGACTTGACATTTCCTTTGGGCACATGCCCAGTAATAGAATTACTGGATCATTGGGCCGGAGATTTAGCTCAGGGGTTCTGGCATCTGCCTCACAAGTGCAAGGTCCTGAGTTCGATCCCTGATAACCATGTATAATGTTGGGCGTGGTGACTCACGCCCACCAGCAATCAGTACCACACACCACAGTGCCAGACGTGGTGGCTCAGGCCTGTAATCCCAGCACTTGGGAGGCAGAGACAGGAGGATTGCTGAGTTCGCGGCGGCTTGCCTGGGCACCATAGTGAGCTCAGAGCCAGCCTGAACTCCAAAATGAGACCCTGTCTCAAAAAAAAAAAAAAAGGAAAAGAAATACTACATGACCTCATTATTGTGTGGAATTTTAAAAATTGAACTCAGAAGCAAAGAGTATTGGCTACCAGCCTTGGTGTGAAGAGAGGGAGTGATACTGATTAAAAGGAATCTGGACAGGAGGAATTAATTATAAAGATCTGTTATACAGCATGATGCTTAGAGATCATAAATACATTATATATTTTAAAGTCACCAAGAGTAGATTTTAACAGTTATTAACATAGAAAAAAGCATATGTGAGGTGATGTATACGTTAATTCTCATGAACTAACCATCCCACAGTTAATGCATATTTCACAATTTTGCCTTGTACAACATATAATTTCATATGTAAATTTAAAAATAATCTAAAAAGTAACTAAAACAAAATGGAGATGACTTTAGGGGTGCTCTGTCCAGAGATATAATTAAATATATAAAAAGGAAAAGACAACTGAATAAAATGAGGTGCTTCTCCCTTACTGGCTGTTCACTTCCTCACACCAATCTGCCAAGTGCTTCCTCAGAGATTGCTGAGCTTTTGTGTCTGCAGCTCACTAGAAATAAGATGTCTCCACAAGTTTGTTGTCTTCCAAGCAAGGAGAAAACTAAGTTATATTGCTCTTTTGCAGGCCACGTTTAAGGGATGGATGGATATCATGTATGCAGCTGTTGACTCACGAAATGTAAGTCTACTTAGAGGGGAATTTAAAAAAGTTAATCGAGTGAATATTTCCAAATTGTAAGTTAGTGGTGTTGTCAGATAAAGATCACATCTATATTTTGACAAAATATTTTATCTTTCATGGTTTCTTTCAAATTTTGATTTGAATATTTTCCCTGTTCACTGTGGTGCTGGCTATCAAGCCCAAGACTACATACCTGCTAAACAAAGTTTTTCCCACTGACCTACATCCCTTACCCTCCTCATAACATTTTTAAGCTATCTTTTTTAGCATTTAGCATGGCAATTGTCACCCACGAGTATATTGTCTGTATTTGCAAAGTAAGTCATTGTAATTTTACTCTGCTAGTCCTAAGTCTATGTGTATCAGCAATCCCTCCCAGGCAATTTTCTTCATCTGCCATAGATTTTCCTCTAACCTTTGATCTTTCTTGTAATAGAAAGGATATAACTAATGATGAGTAAGGAAAAAGAAAAGAAATAAAACAAACAAGAAAAAAACCATGTTTCATTCTTGGTGACAGTATATGATAGAAGGGAGGAATTACATAAAGTACCTTAGACACATTAGAAGTTTTGAAGTACTTTATATAATTGACTTATCATTTTTTGACAGAGAACAATCATGTAGACAGTTATGTTCAAAACATTATTTCTCTAGTACTAACAATTAGATTTCTGAATGAAAATTCTTTATAGTTTTAGTCTCAGAGAAAGAGAAAGAAGACTCAGAGGATACTAAACACTTATTTTATCGGGAATCAGTTTTAAGCTTTGCTGAGTAATAATAATCATTTATTAATGCTTACTATACAAAGGGTTTCCTTACATTATCTCATTTAGTCTTAATAATAACTCTGTGGAAATAAAGAGGCTTCACATTAGCTGTAGGGTTT
This sequence comes from Thryonomys swinderianus, assembly GCA_004025085.1. Lineage (NCBI taxonomy): Eukaryota > Metazoa > Chordata > Mammalia > Rodentia > Thryonomyidae > Thryonomys > Thryonomys swinderianus. The sequence continues at coordinate 14,256 of PVIC010019134.1, read as the reverse complement.
TTGGACTCTGACCACAAATGATGGGTCAAATCACTTTCTAATACTAGTTTCTTGTCTCCTTGACTAATCATTCAAATTCTCTCCATGTACTTTTTCTATAGTCTATGTGACATACAGCTTAGCTTCAGTTTCTTCCTTAATAAATTAGCATGCTATGCAACTCCTCAATATTCAAGCACATTACAGAAAGTGAAGTCAAATTATCCATTAAAATCAACCATTATAGGCTACATTCATGTTTATGTAATGCACATTTTTCTATGTGAGTAGTTTTTTTCAGTTTCAGAATAGCACTGCATGTTACTATGCACACATACCCATAAATAAAATAAAAGTCTTGAAGGAATTTCTAGTTTTTTATTTTATTGTACTTCATTAGAAAAAATATGTACATCATGATTTTTAAGTTTATTTCATGAGATAATATTCATAACCTACATTCATCATCATCAATGTTTAACTGAGTCGATTCAAATAGAATTCTATGAGATGAAGTAAAAATCACACAAAGTTCAAACTAAGTATTTCCTGTTTACCCAATCAAAAGTGGACAAAGGGTAGCACTGTTAGAGAAATGCTACCTACTGAATAGGATGAATCAATGGACTTGTTCTCAGGAAGAAAAGATTCTTCCAGTGTACATACATCCGATGGTCCTAGCTTATTAATGAAATGTGTCATAAGTGTAGAACTCTTACCCTTAGCAATTACTGTCAGCTATCACCTGTCTGAGCATTTTTCATGTGTTAACATATTTAATTTGGACAACTACCCTACAAGCCTTAAATTTTTAATATTTCCATTTCACAGATAAAGAAAATAGGTAGAAAAAGTAAATATTAATTATTTTAAAATAGAACATTTGACTATAACTTCTGAGGGAAAAAGAAATCCTCAGTTTGTGCACTAGTTTAGAATCTTCACTTACTAAGAGAAAAATATATCCCCACTGTGGGCATTGACCTGAAGTTATTTATAGCTACTCAGAATTTTGCATGAATTATTTTATTATCTCAACCCTGTGAAGTCTCTCAAGTTTCAACAAGCCTGTTTAATGAGAAGCTTCATAAATATATTTAATATTCGATTTCTTTTCATCTGAGTTATTGAGATATGCTTAGAGAATTAAAAATTCACTAATGTACTTTATGAAACAACATTAATATTAATGGATATTATTCTTCATATTTTGTAGGTAGAATTGCAACCCAAGTATGAAGATAATCTCTACATGTATCTTTATTTTGTGATCTTTATTATTTTTGGTTCTTTCTTTACTTTGAATCTTTTCATTGGTGTCATCATAGATAACTTCAACCAACAGAAAAAGAAGATAAGTATATTACAATTTCATCTTTGCACTAAGTCTGATATGTATTTGAATATGCCACACCATTTACTCCAAAATACAGCCACCAAAATATAGGGAAATTTTAGGAAAAATTTAAGAAATAAGATTTAATAAGCTATAAGTTTTCATGTAACTGACAATTCAAGCAGAATTTTTTGTAATTCTAGTGTACAACTGTGCCTAATATGGCATACTTTATAGTACTATGTCTACTCTGTCATAGTTTATCTATTGAGTATTTGCAGGTCCATTAGACTTAGCAACATTTGATTAGAATATAGGAACTAATTTTCACTTGATTATAAGGTTGATTTTATAGCTAATAAAGAATGTGCTTTTAATCAGTTTTTCTTTTGTTCATTTACTTTGGAGGTCAAGACATTTTTATGACAGAAGAACAGAAGAAATATTACAATGCAATGAAAAAATTGGGTTCAAAGAAACCACAAAAGCCCATTCCTCGACCTGCTGTAAGAATAGTGTGCAGTCACTGTCAGTCAAACCTATGTTATCTGTCACTGTCAACTGCAAAACTGCTAGAAAGTAATATTTTTGTGAATTTGCAACACAATAGTTTTAACTTACTAATGTATCTAGTTATCCTAAATAGCATAAATGTTCTATTTCAGAGCTATGCAATATACATAAAATATTTAATATATTTTATCTATAAGCATATAAAATCTATGCAGATACAAATTTTGCCTTAACTTCCAGTTGTATAATGCAGAACAGATGTCATGAAAGGTGTTCATACAATGTAAATATATGTATTTATATATATACATATTTTACATATTCATATATATATTAAATATGTATATATACATATATAGGAAATAGTGAATGTTCTCTGATTATAGTGAGAGTTGATTAGCATAATCAGTGCATCTCAGGTAAATCCCATTTTCTATCCAACTCTACAGGTTGAATAGAATCATTAATGAAACAGATTCACAAGAGATTTTTGTGTCAAAAAAACAGCCAAACTTCATATTTGTTTCTACTAACCTGCCCTGAAATGAGATATTATACTTTTTATAACATTTTATGGCTCTATCAGTTGTTTATTTGCCAGTGACTGTTGCTTCTGTTTGGCTGCCACAAAGAGACCTTGAGACTTTTTTCAGCACTTCTGAAAGAAGAGCTCAGACGTTAAGATTGAGAACTCCCTCCCAAGGCACACAGGGGTCAAAGCCATCTTGTATTCCCCAGGAATATTGACTCTATGAATCCACTGGTGACGATATAAGGCTAGCCATCATCAAACGATCAATTTGTTAATATGTCAGTGGCTCAAAGAAAGTATATAGATACATTGACAAGATATATAGAAGGAACAATTTGACCTTAGTCTTTGAGGAAACAGTATGACTTGAATGAATGAAAAGTTGAGCACAAAGCCCTGCAATTAAACAATTTCAGGAGATACTAGTGATGCTTTTGAAGTAGTGAGTAGTAGGTACAAGACTTTCTGAGTTAAGTCTGTATTATCACATGAGTCTGAAGAAATTGGTCTTAAAATGAATTCAATATAGTTAAGACCATAACATAAGTAATAAGAAGAAAAGATGTTAGAAAATTTAACTTAGGGATGAAGCTAGAGAAGAAGTAAAGATGGATCCTAGAAAATAAGATAAATATATGTGTACAAGAAGACAAATCTTTAATCTCGGTCAACAGATCCAAAACACAAGTGCTAAATTGATCTACAAGAAGACACAATGAGATGAGACAGGAATTGAATATAAGGAAATAGGAAAGATATATAGATGAGAGACATAAAACCATTTATTTTTATTTTTATTTATAAGTTGTCTAGACAAAGATGAAGATTTTAGAGTTTTCAGAATGGAATCCAGTTGATCTCTGAAGCACAGATCTATTTTTTAAAAAAAATAACAGATAAAAGACAATCTAAAAATGAAACCTTGAGCACCTCACCAAATAAATCAAAATGTAAATTGTATTGTTTAAGCATATTGCATTTATCTGTATCTCTATAGCTATCTGTATACTTCTTCATTCATCAAAGGTACATATACAATATATTATGTATAACTGAATTTGCAAAAATAATTTTTGCATCAAATTACACATAGATTTACCTTAGTAGTGTAGAAATGCATTCAAAATGATCAGTGGACTTGACTAAAATATTGGTAAAAGTTTGGGCAAGCCAAAAAGTATTGTGCTAAAATCCATATGTCTACATTTACTGATATTATGGTAGGTATCTGAGATTAAGTACTGAATAATGTAGAGTCTAGTTAGAACAGATAGCAATCAATTAGTTCATTCTATCAACAAACTGAAATATATCCAGGAAGAACACATATTCATCTATGAATGCAGGTAAATGGAGTGGTCTATTTTATTACAGAAGTTAGGGAAGTCTTCCTTAGCTGAGGATATATGGGAAAATACCAATAGCACTTTGGATAAGGGGAGCCTGTAGGAGAGAAATGCACCTGTGAATGCCTACTGGGAATGAGGTGCTGGGAGTGAGGGTTATTTGGGACACGCTGAGAACAAAGAATTTAATGGATTCTAGACCTTAACAGAGTTGTTATCCTAAGAGCTGTGGCAGACCACCGAAGTAGAGCCACTTAGTTTTTGTTTTGTGATGGTCTCTGAACTAGTGCAGACATGTTTTGAGGTTGCTACAAGGTGTAAGTCTGAACTGTAGTGAAAGAATGAGGAATTGAAAAGAAAGTGCTTGGATTTATAGCTACTACCAAAGTGAAATGGAAAGGGTTTTCTAATAACTAAATATGGGAAGGAAAGATTTAATAACAAGATTGTTGAGTTTTTGCCCTTTAAAGTTGGATGCACAGTGGAGTTGTCACCAAATGATGTCCAAGGAGTTTCCCAAAGAGGAGACAGGACTCGAATTCATCCCACTTGTGGGTAGTTTGCACATTCACTTTCATCATAGAAAAATGTTGCCTTTCAAAAAGCATCAGTGAGAAACATAAGGAAGTTTATTAGGCAGAAATAAGAGTAGATGAAGAAAGAACAGAAGGGAAGAGCTTCAAGAGAAGAACATTATGATCTGGAGCTGGGTATACTAGTGTGGTATCTTCAAGATGGATTATGGTCATTGAAGATGTGCATTCCTAGTGTCTGTCAGGCTACAAATAGGAGATGTAGTGTGGAGTTGAGTTAAGAGTACTATTTACTAGAGAATGGAGGTTTATGGAGTTTATAGGTGAAAAGAAGAGGTTCAATTTTGAGGAGTTTTGTGTCCTTAAGACATGCAGGAAATTTTTTTGGAATGAGTTTCCTAAAGGGAAAAGGTCATTGTAAACTTGAATAAGTTTTAGAGCCGTTTTTCTTAAAGGTAGTTTTACAGTTGTGCTTTTCCTTGTCTCTTTCCTGCCTCTATTAATTTTAAATCCTATCTCATTTCTCCTCTGAGACTTTGATCCCTTTTTCTGAGGGGATGCTGGAGCTGACATTTTATCTGCTTATGGCTGTTCCATGCTGAGCGGGGGCACTGACCCTGTCTATACAGGAATCAAAAGCCTTGTTCTGCCTGATTTAAAGGAGGTTTACATAGTTCAAATTTTATTGTCTGAAAAACCATCATCTTTTGCTAATGAGGAAAAGAGAGTAAAGACAGATGTGTTTTAGCCCACAACAAGAGATCAAGCAACAGAGAATTCATATGCATTGTTTTATAACTTTTTCTCCCATCAATTTGTTCCAGAGAACCACATCAGCAAGGTATTAAAATGTAAGGCAGACTCTGGCACTGCATTGACTTGTGCATGTAGCTTTTTCATGCAGAGAACATATTTCCAGAGTTTCCACGAATATGTATACAGCATTTTGCTTTGATACTGATATACATTGTATTCTGTACAGTAAATTATCTAGGGATATTCAGTTTTATAGGAAGCTTTTCTTCTCATTTTCACTTTAGAAATACCCTAGAAAGTGTCATGTGGAGCCCTTTGTGTAAATTTAATAAAAGATTCGATATACCACATGATATCTTCAAATCCCATTTGGGGAATGAAGATGAAGGCTAAGGATCATCAAAGGGAAAAATAACCTGACCCATCAATTATATAACAGTGGGAGATCAGCTGGTTGATACATTTAATCCAGCACTCTTGCTTCATGAATATCCTGCAGTATATCTTCCTATCTGCCTGAATCCAACGATGGTTATAAGTTTGTGCCAGAGTCATTTGGGCTATTTTATTTCAGTTCTTATTTTTAAATCAGTAGCAAACACATTAGTAAATCTTAACACAGTAGACCGGTTAGCTTTTGCTGTAAGAATTCTTCTCATATTCTGGATGTCATTGACCCATTTACCACAAGTATGGATTTTTGTTTGTTTGTTTGTTTCCAGCAAAGAGAAGCTAACTGGATGAATTACACCATAGTAGATGTTGTTCAGTAATCCTCACCCCAAGTCTGAAAATATCTACATGCAAAATTGGTTTTTATTTTGTATCATAGGAATTTTAGGACCTTGAGATAGATCAAGCCTTGGATATTCCCATATCTAAATATAGTTTTGGCAAGAGGACATTTTTTCTTATGGGCCTTTTAATGAAAAATTTTATTTATGAGCCACTGAGGAACAATAAATCTGGTAGGAGCCTTCAAAACTATAGCAGTGCTTTTTAAAATTTTGAGTTATTTCCTTGAGGAAGGTATACCCACCAAGGCTGCCTGGATGACAGCAACATTTTACAAATCCATCATGTGTCTTTATTAATGTCTTTGATATACTGTGGGGCCTACTCATGAAGCATTTTTTTTTCCATTAGAGAATAGTGTAAGAGTTAAGAGACAAAAGAGACAATTTAATTGACAGGTTTTGATTCGAGCAGACATAGTAGAGTTAGGAGAGAAGATATATTTAAAGCAAGGAAATAATAATTTAACAGTAAAGAGAAAACAAAATAAACTTTGCCAGTTTATCATGAATGAAACTTAAAACAGAACCCCCCAAAATAAAATGGTATTTGTGCATCTTCCAAAGTCTCACAAGAATATAGATCACAGGTATCTGTGTCTTAATGCCTTAATCCTGTAAAGTCTCAAGAGGAACAAATTTAACTCTTAATTAGTGACTCTACTCTCTGTAACATAACCAGTCTCTAGGTGTTCAGAACTTATTAGGGAGGGGGGAGTTGATCTAAAGGTGACTTCTTCTGACTAACTTTACATATCACACAATCACTGAGTTGAATTTTAGGAGTCTGAGTTGAATCTGCCATTGGAAGGACTTGATTATCATATTTTAGTAAAACCTTTTGTATCTGACCTAGATTAAAAAATGTATTTAATTATTTCCTGTATTTCAAGATCAGTGAGGCACTGAGAGATGTGAAGATCATAACTTCTTCTTATCCTGTAACACCTATTGTGTCATCACGGAAATAAAAGAAGGCCCATTATCACTCTCACCTCTCACACGGTCAGGAAAAGTCCAGATCTGGGAACAGTTCCTTTGAACAGGACTTTAATGGCTTTCCTGGGCATTTTCAGCTTGGATGGGACGTTTTTATCCATCCACAAAAGATGTCAGCAAGCAGTGAGAGGTATTTCAAAATGGCATGAAACTGTGTGGAACTAGTTCAGCTGCCTGTCTGGTCCAGGGAAAGTATTTCGCCTTTGTACTAGGCTAAGTAAAGGCAGAAGCTTAGCTCTTTCCTGGATTGTCATAAAAGCAGAAGGGCCAACCCTTGCAATTGCTCATCTTGGAGGTTCCCCCAAGAAACAGCTGTCACTGACCAAAGTAGTCCGTTCTTAAATAGCAACACTTGTGGTGGTTTTCCACTCAGAGGAAAATAATAATACTTTATGACAGAGTAACGATACTTTTCTCTTTAATCCACCACACTTCTTCTGGTGGTTTCTATCTCTGATGCCATTTCTTCTCATTTCCTGAATAGGAAGAGCTTCCATTTAGGTTTGGGATCCGGAATACCGGTGCCATCCCTGAGACATCCTGCGCTGCTAGCTTCAGCACTGCGTCCAGGCATTTTCCTGGGTTACAAAAGCACTTTCCTTTTGATACACTGTGCAGTGTATTACTGTGACTGGGCAGGTGACCCTGCAGCTTTGGGAAGGAAGGATCTGAGGCTCATGATCGACTGAAGGATATTTTCTACTAAGTGTCACTTTCCCTCCATGTGACAGCTATAACCTGAAGGACTAAGTCAGCATGTCTAGAGTCAGTAAAGGTTTTGACTCTTTTGTATTTTCCCAGTTATAAGACTCAGATCAGGGTAATTGGTGATTTCAATTGCTTTTTGTGCTGAGGTGTTTGGAGGAAGTGACTGCACAGTGAGACTGTTTCCATCAGGGAACAATGTTGCATCAAGGTTAGCTCAAGGCTGGAGCAAGGAATGTGGTTGTCACACTTAGAGCTTGGAAGACTTTGGGAGTAATCCCTGGAGATGCTAACAGGTGAGCTTGCTCTTTAGATAACTCTGCTCCAGTTAGCCACAGTTGTCTAATTTTAGAAATGCTCTGAAGCCGAGGGTGAGCTACAGTCCCTGGGAGTATCCTACATTTAATACAGTGGCCTTGTCCACCAGAACTCTAGCAGTCCCAGCCCATAGATAGCCATGCTGTCCACATCATACTGAATCCAGTTCTTTAGAAAAATAAGTCAAAGGTGAAGAAAAATCTCCCAGCTTTGGGTAATGCTATATCCTTTCTATATCAAAGGCTATATCCTGTCTTTCAGTTAAATGCAAGGTAAATGGTTTATGAAATCGGGAATTCATAAGGCTAGAGAAGATCGTGACAAATCTTTGTGCTTCTGAAAACCCTCTTATCTTACAGCTCAATGTAGAGGGTTATAGTCAGGCCTTTGCTTGGCATCATGAAGTCTTAGCTAGAGATAAAAGTGGGGTACCAAGCTGCAAAATCCAGCCAACCCTGGGCAGGCCCTGGCTGGTCTTTTAATTTGAGATGGTCCTAGTTTTAAGAGGTCTTCTTTTCTTTTATAGATGAGAGTTAGTTTTCATAGGGTTATATAGTTCTAATGATTTAACTTTTTCTGAGAGATCTGAACCTTTTGTGGAGACACATAATGTCCCATAGCCCTTAAGAAACTTACAATTCTAAATTGTCCTCATCAGAGTCCAGTTCTGTAGGACTGAAGATAAGATCACCTGCAAATTGGAGTATGTCTCCAATTTTTAAAATTAGAGGCCTTCCTTTAGTCATTTTAAGGAAAGGGGCTGCACCAGAACCACTGAGTACTGTCCATGTATATTTGACAATTTTCACAGTATCAGGATCAGTCCATTAAAAAATAAATAGATATTGTGCATCCATGCAAAGAAATGCAGGGGAAAAAAATCTCTACGATCCAAAGCAGTAAACCTTGCAGTTCCACTCAATATGTGTGAAAATTAATTCCCCCAGAGATATGGGTTAAAGGTATCACAAAGTATAACTTCTAGTCCAGGCACAGCACAGGTTTTCGTGGAACATAGTTCGAGAGATTTGAACAAGGTACAAACCAAAACCCAATACCTGAAGAGAAATTAATATTTTCTCCTGCCACATTAGTTCATGAGGCTGTTCTAGAGTGAGGTCTGTTTGCTGAAGGGAGCTTGAGAGGCTTCAGGCACCTTCAGTCTTGCAGAGCAGCCACAATGGGATGGCCTTCCGCCCTTCTGTGGGGAGGGCAGTCTTGCCCCAGTGTTTTCACTCTGCAGAGGGAGTTAGCTCCCTCTGTGTGCAGAGGCCCCACTCACCAGAGCCCTTGCTCCAGCTTCCAGGCTCCCCACAGCACTAGCAGTGATTTTCTATTATTCTTCCTCTTTGCATGGGTGTGCTTGGGGTTTCTCTCTGGAGGCAGAGCTTTATTTTCTAATGTCATAGAAACTGAACTGGCCCTGTTCTGTGCCTACAGTCTTTTTCCTTGAGCCTTGATAGTTGTCTTCACTTTGTTCCTGCTTAAAAGTCCTCTAAGGCCAACTTTAAAAGTTGATTAATAGGAAGCTTGGTATGGTGAAACGTGCCTGTAATTCCGGATCTTGGGAGGCTGAAGTTGAAAATCACCAGTAGTAGTTTGAGACAAGTCTGGAACACATAGTGAGTTGTAAAAAATAAAGTAAACTATGTAATGAGACCCTATCTGGACCTCATCTCCCTCAGAAAAGTTCGCTAATAGTGCTGAAGATTCATAACTTGCTTTTGAAGGTTTTTTAACAAATATTTGTGGCACTTTAATGAAATATGCTCCCAAGAAAATTTGTTCCACATCTGAGTTAGGATCAACATTATTATACTTACAGGTATAAACATCTCAGAAATATGGCAGGGTTTGCTTTGCTGTTTTAAGTAATTTATCTTTTGATAGTTGTGAGACTTATTTATGTATCTTTTGATTACCTCAGTCAAACAGGTAATCATATGATGGTCTTTTTCATAACCCTCATCTCCAGTCTGATTTTGCCAGGTGAAGGCCTGGTAGGGAACAGCAGTTGTACCTACATCCTTAGTATTGTCTCAGATATGAACTTCAACAGCATAATTTTATTCTGCTGCGCACATGTGAACTTCTTCCTCAAGGGTGTGGCAGGTAGAAAACAGCACTTAAAAATCATTCTAAGTTAAATCAGTTGTTATAAAGTCTGAAATCCATCAATGAGTTTTGTGGGATTCTCTTAAAATCATCCCAGTTTTTGTTTGCATTAGGTCAAACTATTAATGGAGAAAAGAACACATACATTTTCCTATTGGGTTCCTCTCTAGAGCTTCTCAAAATAAACACATATTAGAGTGTTTCTGAAATAGCTGGATGGGAAGAGATGCCGCTGATTGTTACCTGCTCAGGGACAACCTCATCTGGTAATGGGGGATAGAGTTTGATAAGGTGGAGTTATGGAGGCAGAAGTCAGGGAGAAGAAGGGGAGAGAACCTCACTGAACTGGGTCCAAAACTTCTCTAAGCTCTTCTAAAGTCACTGTTAGTTCTGTTGCCGGACTATAGGCATCTGGAGAACTCTACTTGAAAAACTTATGAGCTTCTTTTCTATGTGTTTTGATGCTGTCTTCAATGGTCCTGAGGGCACCTGACCATAACCGATTGGACAAGATCCATGTAATTTGGGATCTTGATAAAAGATTATAGGGCTGGAGATTTAGCCAGTTCCAGTGCCTGCCTAGCAAACACAACATCCCTGATTGATCCTGGTAATGACAACAATATGGGGCATGGTGACTCACACCCACCAGCAATCAGTACCAGACACCACAATGCCGGTGTGGTAGCTAATGCATGTAATTCCAGCACTCAGGAGGCAGAGGCAGGAGGATTTCTGAGTTCAAGGCTTACCTGAGCTATATAGTGAGCTCAGGGCCAGTGAGAACTACAAAGTGAGACCCTGTCTCCACTCCCCCAAAAAAGAAAAGATTATAATAGCCTTAGACATATGAGACCTCTATCTTTTTTTTTTCTTCTTTCAAAAATCAGGTTGAAATAATTGTGTTAAAATTTGAAATTCAATTTTAAGGCCATGTCTGTAATTTATATTGAGTTTAAACTGAGTTGCAAGGGAAAGTGTACTTTTTTCTTCAAATTCTTCATTTTATAACATTTCCATTTTGCAAAATACAAACTAGAAATTATGTGAGGGATAGACGTTGAATTAACCCAAAATTTTATAAGTTTCACATCTTCATGCTCTTCCTCATATGCTTGTAAAAATAGATAAAGAGAAAAGAAAACGAAAAGATCCTTTTAGATCCTCCACACAGGACCATACAAGGTATCTGTTCTCCTGGAGGACACTGTTGGCCCATTTCTTCCTCTGGGGTCTAATAATGTTCATTGATCACTCCCAGTTCTCTCAAGGTCAGGTAAGCATCCTATTCCGATTTTCTGTCAGGACTATAATCCAAGAATTGATGTTAATCATGTAGAAATGTTTGCTTCCAGGCAATTCTAGAGCTTACCAACCTCTGTAAACCTGCTTATACCTTCCAACATAAATCAGAAAAGTAGGGGGAAATGTCTCACACATTACTGAAGTGGTCACTTCCAAGATTTTAATATCTGTAATCTGCAACTTATGCTGTAACTCGTGGACAATTAAAAAAAATGGAGTTATCCTTTTGTCCACAGTAGCTGGAAACCATATGCTGCTTTAGATAGGGTAAGAAACAGGAACTTCAGATTATTACAAGGACTAAACCAGCAGATTGGCTCAAAACAAACAAAAAGACAAACAACAACAAAACCCAACCCAGTGAGTTCACACAAGAATGTTCTGAGAAGCTGCAGTGACAGAGCAGTTTTGGGACACAAGAGAAATCATGGCAGATGTTCTGCTCTTGGGGGTGATAGGGCATGGTGGACAGCAAGACTAAACCCCTCGTGGTCTGCAGATATCCACAGTGATGTGCCTCCCTGTGGCCTGACATCATTCATGCCTTAAACCTAGGCAAAGTCCCCCCAGGCAGAGAATGACTGGGGAATGTTTACTCCTCACCCATGATGTGATTCTGCTGTCCAGTAGGAGGAGGTAGTGCCATTATGAATGGTGTATTAGGCAGATTTTCTGTTGCATAAAAGAAGAAATGATTTCACTGGCCCAGGGTTGTGGGACCCACCAGCCACAAACAGAAGGGTACCAATCCCTGAGGTCTCTCTCAAGCCAGCTAAGTTGACAATTAATCTTTAGCATCTCACAAAGCACCATCTCTGCTCTCCCATCAACATCAACATCAACATCAACATCAACATGCTGGTGGGACATACAGAGAATGTGTCTCCTTTGCTGGATTTGGGCAGATGAACAGTAAATTTTTCCTGAGGCTCTGAGAAAACTTAGTGGGAACATCATCTCGGCTTTTAACTTAAGTGCTCTTGTATACCTCCCTTGCTCTCATCTCTTCCTGCTGGTTAGTATTACAGGATCACAGGGTTTGAATTTCCCATTTAAGAAGATAAAAACTTCAGAATGCAAGAGAAGGAAAGGCAAGCAAGAAGGGGAATGAGTTTTAGGGAAGAGGGAAAAAAAGAAAACTCCAATTGGTTTCTTATTATTTTGAATATAGAACTCTCCCAGGCACCTAGGAAAGGTTCAACCATCACCCAGTTGCCTCTGGAATCTACATGGTGCAGTGGGTTCCCCTACCCATTCTGAAACTGGGAACTTCAGCTTTAGGTGAACTGAGTTTACACTGTTCAGTTTTGAGAGTGAAAGAGGTGAGGAAGAGAGAGAGATTAAGGAGGATTAAAAAGAGCAGTTTAGTGGATCTCCTTTGATCTGAAGTGTTTAAGACCTGAAAATGTTTCTGGTTAAAGAGGTAGCTTCCTCAGATGTCACCTTGAGACTACTTTTGTTTTCCTGGTTTCTGGAGTGGTTTCCCATAACAGAAGTGTGAAAAATTTTCTCCAGACATTAAATGTGTGATTCGTGTGTCTATATGAGCAAGTGTTTGCTCAGTTGCCCAAGAAATGTGATATCTTGACTTGAGGGGTTTCCTGATTGGGCTCATGCGTATCCTGGGGTGTATTCCTCAACACTTCTTTTCATTTCTGACTAGAGGGAATGAGTGCTTGCATCTCTGGTGCTTTTGTATGTAATCACTCATGCTTTCAGAACTTAGGAACCTCTGACCACTGAAAAGGGAGACCAGAGCTATGGAGGTACACAGAAAGAGGGAGAGAGAAGGAGAGGAAGAGGAAGAGAAAGAGTGCAAGAAAAACAGAGAGAGAGAGAGAGAGAGAGAGAGAGAGAGGGTGTCAAGCCATTAGAGAGTAGAGTTGAGGAAAAAAATTCAGCTGAACTTATCAAGTTGGTTCTTCAGTTTTTTCTTACCTAATGACAAAAGAAGGAAAGAAGGCAAGCAAGCAGAAAGAGAAAGAAAGAAATCAAGCAAGCAAGCAAGAAAAGAAAGAAAGAAAGAAAGAAAGAAAGAAAGAAAGAAAGAAAGAAAGAAAGAAAGAAAGAAAGAAAGAAAGAAAGAAAGAAAGAAAAAGAAAGAAGCCACTGCACAGAGGAAATTCCTCAAAGAGGATATGGAAACCTGAGATCACTCTATCCATAGGGATAGGTTTTCAGAAAAGGAATTTTCAAAATGCATAAATAAGGAGTACAAAGGGGTGTATTAGGCAGAAAGAAGTACAAACTGGGGCCAGGGATTTAGCTCCAGTGGAATCATACCTACTTGACAACCACAAGGGCCTGAGTTTGACCCCTGGTACCAAAAACAAAACAAAACAAAACAAAAAACAAGTATATACTCACATACTAGAGTGTGTGGTCCTTGAGAATGAGGGGCATTATAGCCTGAGACTGGGATTTTTATGAGGCCATGAGGATGTCCTCAAGATATGTTATCTGGGATGCACATTCTTAAAGTCAGCTAACCCATTTGTTGGGCTATGCTATCATGTAAACCATTTCAGTGTGTTTGAGATTGAAATATGCTATACATTTAATGGTGCTGCTTTTGCCAGTATAGAGATCAGTAGGAGGAAAAACAACTTTATAGATGAAAATCCTAGATCAATTTTGCAGACTTATTTTCTTTTAACATCTGTTGGGATTTCCTTGGAGCGAGTTTACTGGAAAGGGAAAAGGGATTTTAAACCTGAGTAAATTTGTGTCCTGCATCAGCAGTTTTTCTTAAAGTACAAATTTAAATTTATGATTTTCTGGGCTGGAGATTTAGCTCAGTGATTCCAGCACCTGCCTAGCAAGTGCAAGTTCCCTGCTTCAATCCCGGTAACCACATGCCACAATGCTGGGCAAAGTGGCTCACATCTATAATCCCAGCACTCAGGAGGCAGAGGCAGGAGGATTGCTGAATTCAAAGCTTGTCTGGGCTACATCGTGAGCTCAGGGCTGGCCTAAACTACAAAGCAAGACCCTGTCTCAAAAAAAAAAAAATATATATATATAT
>PVIC010019133.1:0-30873 GCA_004025085.1 Thryonomys swinderianus | reverse complement strand
CAAAGAAGGCACTCCACTCAGAGATGCTCGGCTATCCTGAAGAGTTCAGTAAGATGGAATAGGACCCTGAACCTACAATGGTGGTAGGAAGGACAGCTGACCACCAACCCATAGAGCGCACATGACTCACAGATCAACCTCAACTGACCTTCAGAAGGGACTAGGGGCCACACCCACATTAGATGGAACTGCAAGGGGCAGACCCCTAAGAAGAGGGAATCCTTGGAGGCTGGAAATGCCCTGAAGGAGATCAGAGATCTACAGGGTGCCTGGCTCTTAGATTCAGTCTGTTTGAGGAGTATTTCTCCTGCATGACCAGGTGGCCCAAATCACCCTGAAGTCTGAGTCACCTTCCATGTTGTCACACGCAGACTCAGTCAGTGAAGACTGGGTATCCCTAGGATTGACCCTATGATGCACTAAGAAGCTACAAGGCCTAGCCTGAAGACGGTGTACAAGGTGCACAAAAAGAAGGTGGCTCCCCAATGCAACTCCTTCTTGCCTTTCATCTCCTTCCAAGTCTTTTATTCTGTTCTCTTTCTCTGACTTCCTTCCTCATCCATGTTTTATCTTAGCATCCCTGAAAACTTCATGCTGCCAATCTCCCCTCCAGCCTGCTTCCCAGCTTTGGCTCCCAGGTTCCTCCACCCCCCCCATTCCAAGCTCTCTCCGGCATTAACAGCTTCAAAATGCTTGAGTGAGAGCCATGGAGAGCCCAAGGAAAAACCCTTTTCTTAACTTTGGCTGTTCTGCCAGGGGTTGTTTCCTGAATCTCTAGCTAAATTGTCCTCTGCCCACTTCACCCCATTAGTCCTGTCATCAGACCCCTCCAGTGAAGCCTGGGCTTCTCTCAACAACCCTGTGCATGTGTGTGGCCTGTGTCCCTGCTTTCTGCCCTTCCCATCCAGGCAGGTAACCCTAAGGACCGCCAACACCTCCAACCACTCCATCAGGTCTCCCTGCACCTGTCATTGCACACTGGCATGCACACATACACACTCACACTCACTCCCACGCGCTACTAACACCCAAGCTCTCGGACATTCTATCACTATTGCTGTTGGGCACTCGCCATGCACTGACTCGTGAGCTAAGGTTTATACTGACCTTGGAGTACTGAATGCACTTCGTGTCCCTGTGAGTTGGCCTTTGTAACTCCTCCTTTTCACAGGCCCAGAAACTGAGACTCAGGAAAACTGAAGGCCAAAGGTAATACCGTCAGGAAATACAGAGCTAGAACTCAAACCCAAGTCCATCTGACTTCCAGGCTTGTGCCCTGAGCTCTAAACTACTGTACCCCCCTGCCTGCACCGCTCCCAGGGGGACAGACCCAGCAGCAGGCAGCACATTTCCTACACACACTCACAGAGCTCAGCTCCACAGCTAAGGAGCACTCATTTTCCATGCTCACATAGCCATGCACATACAGACACACCCAGAACATACTCCTGAAGAACACATCTACTCCATCTAGTCAATTGATAGACATTGCTTGAACAACTCTGTCCAGCGTTAGGTACTATGACCATCCAGAGAAGAAAGAAACACCATATCCTGAGTGCCTGCCATATGCCAGACTCTATGCCAAAGGGAATATATGGCCATGGGAATGTGGATGAGGTTGTACATACAGGCATGCACACTCACACATGCACATGTGCATTCTGGGTAGAACTGGTCATGGGCCTGGCAGTTCTGGGTCCCTAAGACCTAGGGACAATGGGACAGATATCTGTTAGCATATTATCTGATATGGTAGCTAAGAGAGCTGGAATGGCTGTAGGTTACTGAGCCCAATGAAAGTAGGTCTGAAGAATCCTAGACTGACTTAGGTGTGATGATGTACACCTGCAATTTCAGTACTCTGGGAGGCTGAGATAAGAGGATCACTAGTTTAAGCCCAGCTGACAATTGACAGTACAGTACTTTGTTTCGAAAAGACAAACCAAAAAACAAACAAACAAACAAAACCAGACCTGGGGCTGTAGGTCATTGCAAAGGTCCTAGGTTCAATCCTCAGTACCATGAGGGGGTCCTAGACTACCCAAGATGACAAGAGGGGTAGAGACCTCAGAGACCCCTTCTGTGCCCTTCAGCAGTAACTTGTGTTCTTTAACAGAGGAGGTCTAGCCTGAGATGGGATATGTCCTGCTGTCTCCGTAGACTCCGAGGCACAAGCTACCTCTCTGGGCTCCAGTGCCCAGGGTGAGCATCTAGGAGCTTTCCCACGCTATCCTGTCACTTTAGACCTGATTTAGCTTCACTTAAGTCCCCAGCATGGGAAATAGACAGGAAATGAGAGATAAGTAGGCAGTTTGAAAGGATTAAGGATAAGGGAGAGCAACATAATTATGTCATAGTCACTTTTGGGCAGGAGAACACACTCAAGGAAGTGTAAATGGCCACAAAATAGTCCATTACAAGAACAAGAGCAAGGCCAGCAAGCAGATAACAGAGTCCTGAGTCTGAGACAGAAGCATTAATCATCCATCAAGGCACCCCCACACCCCAGCCCAGCCTAGCAAGGCCAGGGCCCAAGGAAAGGAGAGCCGGCAGAGTGCCAAAAGGCCTGTGTGGGGCAACACGGCTGCTCTGCTCCCACAGGCATGGGAGAGCCCTTGGCACAGGTCAGGAGGAGGCATCTCTAGGCTTGGCGGCTGACATGCCTCGGCCAGGAAGCTAAGCCCATTCTTTTCCAGCCCTCAAGAAGGAATTTAGAGCCCCAGCACAAGGGAATCCCTGGTCACCGTCATGTACTAGAAAGGTCCTGTGCCATCCTAGTCGGGTGGCCTTGGGAAAATCATTTCCCCCTCTCTGGACTTGAGCCCTCATGTTTGCAGTGAATGAACTTCTGGGTGAATGAATTTTTAGAGGACTCAAATGAAGTGAAATAATAACAACTAATATTTACAGAGCAATCCCTCTAGGAACTAACCCAAAGGTTGATAATTTTTTTTCTGTAAGGGACCAGAAAGTAAATATTACAAGCTGTTATAGCACAGACAGTCATGAACAACAGGTAAACAAATTAACATGACTGTGTTCCATAAAACTTTATTGACAAAAACAGTGAGCCAGGCTTAGCCTGAAGGCTACAGCGTATTGACCTTGAAACTAGACACTGCTACGCACTTTGGTTTCATTATCTCATTTTATCTTCAAACAATGCTGGCAAATAGATACTAACCACTATTATTATCCATATTTGGTAGTCAGGGAGACTGAGGTACCAAGCAGTCGAGTAATTGGCCCAATATCACACTGCTGGGAGAGGGCAGAGCCGATGTTTGAACCCACTTAGTTTGGCTTCTGAGCCTTTGGTCTTAACCTTTATACTACATGCCTTCCAGAGTCAGAACAATGATAATTATTAGAACAATAGTAGCCATTGCTCGCATTCCCAAAAGAGCTAACAGAAATACCAGCAGTTCTCCCCCCACCAGGAGTCATGACCCACTAGTGTGTCACAATCAGTTGCACACTGTGTCAAAAGTCACTTGCTGCTAATTATAGTTTTAAAAAATGATTTAATAGTGTTTTAATAAATGAGAGTTGACCCAGTGTTATCCCTCTAATAATGCCGCTCTCACTCACTGGCATTCACATATGTTTCCTGGAAAGAGCGCAAAGGGGTTTCAGCTGCTTTGCCAGGAATGCTAGGAAGGGTGGCATTTGTAGGTGCATCATCTGTCACTACACAAGGGGCAGCAGGACGGCAAAGAATGACAGACACCCCACCACCACCATGCACTGACTACCATCAAGGCTGGGAGGGGGGATAATTATTCTCCAGGGACAGCAGAAGAAAGTGAGGCTGGTAGATACAGTTAGACATCCAAGGACCCACAGCTAATGTCGGACATGAACCCTGACCGACCGGAAGAGGCAAACGCTGCATGAGGAAAAGGCCTAGGAACCAGGCTGAATGCTGGAAGTACTCAAGTACTTTCTGCAGGACCAGAATCACTCTCGCGAGGCCAGGGCTTCTATGTCCATAAGATCAGGAACTTGGCAACATCACAACCTATTAGCACCTGTTGTGAGGATCGAAGGAGATAACAAGAAATGTGTAAGACATGTTAGCATGGAAACAGAAGACTCATTCAGAGGAGAGGGGAGAGAACTAATTGCCAAGCACAGGCCTACAATTTCAGCACTTTGGGAGGCTGAGGCAGGAGGCTCACAAGTTCCACCCTAGCCTGGCAATTTAATGACTTTTAAAAAATGGGCTGGAGTGCCAGGCGTGGTGGCTCACGCCTGTCATCCCAGCACTCGGGAGGCAGAGACGGGAGGATTGCTGAGTCGAGGCTTGCCTGGGCTACATAGTGAACTCAGAGCCAGCCTGAACTACAAAGCGAGACCCTGTTTCAAAAAAAAAAAAAAGGGCTGGAGATGAAGCTCAGTGCTAAGGTCCTGGGTTCAATCTCCAGCACGGAAACAAAAAAAAAAAAAAAAAAAAAAAAAAAAAAACACCCTTGTACACTAGGAAAGCTTCCAGAGATAACTCAGATTAAAAAAAAATCTTCCCAGCAGCTTGGCCGTGGGAATAATTATCCCCATTTTACGGAAAGGAAACTGAGTGCAGGAATCACCTAGCTCAAAAGGGATGTGGACAGAACTTAGAAGCCAGATTTATTAGTGAGTTCAGAGCACTGTGAGCATTAGCAGCCTCCAGTGATGTCCGTGGAGTGTCAGATGAGAAAGAAGAGGGACTCATACCCTGAATAAATATTTGTTGAGAACCTTTCATGTGCTAAGCAGGGTTCTAATCACT
Source organism: Thryonomys swinderianus (assembly GCA_004025085.1). NCBI lineage: Eukaryota > Metazoa > Chordata > Mammalia > Rodentia > Thryonomyidae > Thryonomys > Thryonomys swinderianus. The sequence continues at coordinate 26,099 of PVIC010019133.1, read as the reverse complement.
GAGGAGAGAACCCTAATCAACACCTCTGGGGAGGTGACACTCCAGGGGGTCCTTTCAATTTACAGTTCTATTTCAACTCTGCCACGATCCTAAACCAATACCTTGCTCCTTACCTCAGTTTACCCCCTTCAAGAAAACTTCCTAAGGGAAATGAAAAGGAAAAGCCCCTACTCCAAGGCTCGCCCCCCACCCAAACCATGGTGTCCTTAGCGGCTTCCTGCCTAGCCAACAACAAAAGCTAGAGGGACCCTTTCTCTGGGTCATCACGTGCCTCCTGCGGGGCGTGGAGGCTGAAGACCCTAGTTTGGCCTAGCACTGACCCTGGTGAGCTGCCGTCGAGAACAATGGTCAGAGGCGTCTCCCCTAGGACTCCCACCAAGGATGGGAAGTGGGGCTCGTGACCAGCTGGCCTGGGCATTGTTTAGACTACTAGTTTCCTGGCCGAGTTGGCAGCCAGAGGTCCTGGGACACTGGAACGGGCACAGAAGAGACAGTATCTTTCTTCCTCTCCTCTGTAACAAAGCAACTGTTTCTGCTCCCATGGTCCCACAGAGCCAAGCGCTCCCTCACACAGCTCCAGACATGCGCAACCCCGCACTGCCACTCAGGAGTCGCTACTCTGTGCCGGGGGTCTCAGGCCCTCCCGCCACTTCCAGCTGCTTTTCACACACAGACACACACACACACATATACACACACACACACCAGGGCTATGGAAAGTGAGGGGGACGGATGCCTCCTCAGTCAGGCTGTAGCAGGTCACCTCCAGCAGAGTCCTCCAACAGTCACTCAGCAGACGGGGACTCGGCGAGGTGGTTCTCAATCAGCTGGCCAGGCAGGCGAGCCGCCAAGCCCTCCCTGGCCAGCCAGGTAAGTAGCCTGTTCTTCATTCACAAGAGTCTGCGTGGGGCTTCAGGCACGGCTCTACGGCAAACGCAGGGGAGGGGTGAATACCAAGGCATCCAGGCAACCGGGAGAAAGGACTAAACCCTGAGCAATGCGAGCCCCCCCAGCCCCTGGCCTGTGCCGTGCCTTTGATCACACACACAGACCAGCCCCAGCCGGGCCCTCCACATGGCCACACACACACCCACCCCGCCACATCTGGGAAGGGCGATGCGGAGCCTTTGGGCCTCACCTCTGTGTGAACCTCTCCTTTGATCATAGCAGCCACGGGGAGGGAGAGGAGGTGGGCGGAGAGAGCCAGGAGGAGGAAATCTCCCTTTCTCCACTGTCTGCGTACACCTCTCAGGGGCTCGGGAGAGTCAAGGCAGTTGCTGAAGGTCCTCCAGCAAAACCTGAGACTGGCATCCCGAGCCCTGACCTTGTGGGGGCCAAGTCCTCCAGGAATCGCACAGTATCCAGTGGAAAGAAGCCGGGAATGTGCCCCCAGATGACACCGAAGCAGCGCACCACCTGTTTCTTCTTCTCCATCCTAGCCACACAGATAAATATAACACCCTCCTCTCGCAGCCCTAGACACCAGAGCACATCCCGTGTGTGCTTTCACTTCACATACCCAGTACTCCTGGGAGGAAGGCATCATTCTTAACCAAGTCTTACAGGTAAGTAAAGTGAGGCTTTCACAGGCAAAGTGGCTTATGTGCCCCAGTTCACCAGCAAGGAAGAGACAGCCCTAGAATGTGGTGCCGGGCCTGTCGTCCCTAAAATTGTTGAGTGACTCCTCCAGTGTTAGTGGGGAACTCTGGCTGGACAGGAGATGGCTGCACAAAAGGGCTTGAGCTTGCAACTTCATAGGTGTGGTCCAGCTAAGATAGACTCATGGACGAATGCTAATGCGGTCCCCATGCTGACTCTTTGGCTACAGCAACTGTAGCCCCTGTCCCTGTCCCTGGGCTCCCTGATGGAACGCTGTCCAGCTGGGCCCAGCCCCGGCACCCTGGCTCCTGGATTCAGACTGGCCCTGAGCTCCTTCTACTGCTCCCAGCGCATGGCATGACTGGAGGCTGGGGAGGGGAGCCTGAGTCATCCCCCGGCCACGAAGCACAATGTTTGGCAAAGTTCCTGGGCCCAGCTAGGAAGGAGCACAAGCATTAAGTTACAACAGCCAGCCCAGGGCAAGAAAGAGGTCGTGGGGAGAGGGGTGTACGTGAGTCCATAGAGGAGGGAGACTCCCAGCAAGAGGCGCCACCCAGGGGGCACTAAGGGCACCTGGCAGAGCGGCCAGTGGGACCTTGATTCGGTCCAGGCCTCCTTCCCAAGCCACATTCCCAGCCAGGGCCCTCTCTCCACACAGAGCTGTGTGGCAGCTGGGGCAGTTCCAGAGAAAGGACCACTCTCAGGCCCACAGTGGGAGGGCGCCCCCGCTGCCTCCTGCCTCTTCCTGTCATGTCCTTGGCCACCAGTGTTTTAAAATATACTGGTGCTTGGCTGGCATTTTGGAATCAAAAACATCAAGTTTCAGATTCATCCCCACAGCTTTCGCGTTCAACTCTCAGCAGAGCATTCCAGTCCAAACTGCCCTCTATTCTCTAGGGCCATAGGGCTGATGGCCTACTCTGTGTATCCTCTAGGGGGTCCTGAGATGCTCCAGCTCAGCTGGGTCTAGACCCAGACTCTCCCCTCCCCCACCCACTGTTGCCAAGAGAATGACAGCGCCCATCAGCTGGGCAACATTCTTGCTGCAGCCCTCTCCCTCCTTCCTCTTCTCACTGTTTTCCAGTATGTTCCTGGCACTGCTCAAGCAAGTCAGTTCCCATCCTTGTCTGCTTTCACCTTGCAGCCTTGCCAGATAGCAACTCAAATGTCACTGGGCAGGTAACTAAGGGCTGCTGTGGGCTGGTCCCAGGGGCTGAGGGAGCCCATCAGAGAACCATCTGATCCTAGCTTTGGATAAGAGACAACAGTAGACCTCTCACAAAGCCGAGACCTGAACAAGGAGTAGGACACAGTCATGTGTGCATGTGTGTGTGTGTGTGTGTGCATGCGTGTGTCGGGGAGGTGTCAAGCTGGGCTTAATGTGGTGACGGGAGAGGGCTGGAGCATTCCAAATAAGAGAAGGGTGTAAGCAGAGGCTAAGGGGAAAGGAGAGCTGGCAGCAATTGAGCAACTTGACCAAGTGACACTGCACACACAGAGAGCCTAGGCTGCAACTGGGAAGGGGCCCATCCATGCCTGGTAAGAGTAGGCCACAGAACTGACAGCTAGGAACCTGACCACTGGGCCTTGCAGGGCGCTGGAAGAGGCTTAGCCTTTATCCTAAGCCTTTCCAGAGCTGTTAGAATTCTTCAAGACAGTGAAACTGTGGTGTGAGTTTCCAAAAGATTCCCGGCTCTGCCTCACTACGACATTTCAATTGTCCAGCTCCTCCTTGGCTTTCCACCACCTCTATCGTCAACCTCGACTTAGAGCATCACACCGGCCTCCACAGGGCCTTCATTTTTAGGTCTTGAACCTTCCCACCCCCAAGCTAGCCTCCAACCATGAAGAAGAAAAATGTTATATCTGTAGGGAGAGAGGTTGACTTGGTCATCTCACCCTGCTTCAACTTAGGATTTTCGATGTTACGATGGTGCGAAAGCAGTACACTCTCAATAGAACCTGTACTTGGGACTTGGAACTGTGCTCTGTGCCTGGGGTAGTGATGTGCAGTACGATACTCTCATGATACTTGGCAGGGGTAGTGAGCTGCCCCTCCCACTTGGACACATAGCATGAGGAGAAACGACGGATGCTTTGCCGTGTGCTGTGCTGCTAAGCTACGATGTCCTGTAGGTTAGGTCCAGTCAGTGCATTTTTTGCTTACCATGTTTTCAACTTATGATGGTTCTACTGGGATTTGGTCCCACCGTAAGTCGAAGAGCACCTGCATATCCATACCCTGCCACAATTTGGGGGGTAAAGTCGGGTGTCCCATCAGGGCAGACAGACACCCTGCCTTCTCTGGCCTCAGCTGCATCCCTAGCCTGTTCGCCTCAGCACTTTCCCCACCGGGTCCCGAGCAGTGTACTCCAGACACAGCGGTGTCCTCCTGCTCTTTCTTGGCCTTGCGCAGTTTCTCCTTCATGCTTCCAAATTCAACCCTGCTGGTACCTGCATGCTACTGCCCAGCACATTCTCTGCCCTCACCTCATCAGGACAGCTAGCACCCTATTCCCGAGCTCTCTGGAGCTCCTCCGCCATGTTCAGGTAAACGCTACCAGGGACAGAGATGCACACGAGTCTAGGTCCACCCCTCAGCTTCATTCTGCTTCTGCTTCTGCCTCTGCGTCGTCCTCTGGCAACAGCTAGTCCACGTATGCTCCAGGAATCTGCCCTGAAGCGCGAGCCTGGTTTACTCTGTGCACTTTCTTACAAGCTCCTGGGCAAACCCTAACTGGAATGGTAGCATCTCCAGTCTGCACTCCCCACAGCCCCTGAGCTTGTGAGGGCTGGATGATTTGAGATCCCACCTGAGCCTGGTCCTGCTTTCTCAGGCCCCTCCTCTAAGCCCTCAGTGGTCAGCCAAGCAGCAGCGATAATAGATACAATTTCCTAGTCTGTGACAGGGATTCCCTAGCCTGGGTGAGGAGAGAAGGTGGTGGAAGGCTCTCCCTCGAGGGGCAGGCCCACACTCTAGGATGACCACCCAACTCCATCTTGGCAAGAGGGAGCAGGGTTTGGGGGAAGCTAGACCTGTTTCCAGGGAGTCAGTGTTTTAAAATTTGTCCCTATCTTCCCTCTCCTCTGTCTGGAGCAGCCTTCCTTTACCTAGCCAGGGAGCCTGCTTGGCTTCAGGGGCCAGTCAGATCTGAGAGGTACAGAGAGCTTTACACACATCCCCCAATCAGGGCAGGCTGCAGGAGTGGGGGCGCCTACTCTTCCTGCCCACCGTCCGGACTGCTGAGTTCTCTTCTTGCCTCAGCCCGGGGCCTCTGAGCTATGTCCAGGAAGCGGGGTGCTTCTGTACAACCAACTTGGAGTGAGGGGGAAGGGGGAGATGGTCTGATATGGATTTTTGTGGTCAGGGGTGATTGGAGTCCCGGCTGTGTCCCCCAGTCCCCTCCCTTCTTACCCATCAGCACCCCTCCTCATTCAGAGATGGCCAGGGGAAGCTGGGGAAAGCAGAGGGCTCCCCTGGCCTCTCAAGCAGCCTCTCCCCATGCAACTGCCAGGTTTGCCCAAACGAGTGGCGGGCCCCAGTGCCACGGAGGAGGCCACACATTTGAGGCAGACTGTCCTAGGTGCTTTGCAGATACTTGCAGGATCCATCCTTGCAAACTTTCTCCAGAGAGGAGGTTCCCAGCCCTGGCTTCACATTTGAAATCACTAAAGATATCTGAAGTATGCCAGTGCCTGAGTCCCAGGCCCAGAGGCTCTGTCCTAATTGTTTAGTGTGCTGCAAAAACACATCCAGTGTTTGCCCTGTGCCCTTGGGGCTGAGCTGAGGGCCTGTGCTCCAGAGCAGCACTTTCCATATTGGCAGGATGGGCATTCTAGGTCCTATATCTTCCTCCACGTGGAGCCGTCTGTACATATAGGATGCTTTGTAGCATCATTAGTCCCTACCCACTACCTCTAGCAGCTCCCTTCCCAAATACAGAAAGCAAAAATGTCTCTGGACATTGCCAAATATCCTCTGACAGACAAGCGTGTCTCAGTGTTTGGGACAGCCTTGAGGTGGGAGAGTCCCTCTGACAGGGTAGAGTCCCTTTGGAGCAGCCCGCTAGCTTGCTTTCCTTCTCTGCTCCTCTGGGAAGTCACATCAGTGAGTCAGTTTGCAAACACATGACTCTTCTGCCCTCAGGGCCTGGCCTTGTGTGAGGAAGGTTGGAAACAGACGAGGAATACAATCCCATTCTTGTTCCCAGGGGAGACAACGCTGAGGAATCAGAGGTCAGAGGCCTGTTGGGGATCCAGGGACCCCCGATTTACTCTGTGGCCTTGTGTCCTTCAATGCCAAGTTAAATGCTTCTCAGTCACCTGTAAACTCTTACCCATTGTGCTTGTTCCTGAGAGGCCAGGAAAGAAACATAGCCACTGTCCTTGCATTCCTGGGCCAGATGATATAGTATCGAAGTCAGCAAAGTTTTCTGTCAAGAGCAAAACAGGAATTATTTGAGGCTTTGAAAATTCACAACTACTCAACTCTCCTATTGTAGTAATGCATGTGGCTATAGACATTATTTAAATGAATAGACACAACCATGTCCTGATACAACTTAATAAAGGCAGTGGGCCAGATTTGGCTTGTGGGCTTTAGTTTGCCGGTCCATGCTCAAGTATGAAGTAGGATTGATAATAGAGCAATAGTTAACATCACATTTAGATCAATCATTGATGATAAGTGAGGAGAGAAAGAAGCACTGAAGTATTTATAGTCCACGATGGATTGTAGAAGGAGCTTAAACTTGGCTGTTGACGGATAGGATGATGGCAGGGAGGGGCGCGCTCCAGAATTCTGGTGGGGATGTGGTGATGGCGGCCACCGAGGTGGGGACAGAGGGAGAAGAGTAGGTTTGGAGGTGAGGGCAGCTAATGGATTTAGCTGAGCTGTGCTGAACTGGAGGTGAACTGAGGACGTTCGGGTAGAGTTCATTCGGTGATGTATTGTCAAATATCCTGTACAAAAGCATTACATTTGTTTCTGTCTTTGAAATATGGAATGAAATAGCTATTCTAGTAACCAAGATATAATAAATATCTTTTCCTCCTCTTCTTCTTCTTCCTCCTCTTCCTTCTTTTCTGTTTTTCTTTTTTGAGACAAGGTTTCACCATGTCACTCAAGCTGTTTCCAATTCGTGATTCTCCTGCCTTGATCTCCCAAGTAGATGGGATTACAGGCATGTACCATGGAACTTGACTTCTTTCTTCTTAAGAAGACTGAGGTGTAAATTTTGTGTTTTCTTTCTTTCTTTCTTTTTCTTTCTTTCTTCCTTCCTTCCTTTCATCCTTCCTTCCTTCCTTCCTTCCTTTCTTCCTTCCTTCCTTCCTTCCTTTCTTTCTTTCTTTCTTTCTTTCTTTCCTTCTTTCTTTCTTTCTTTCTTTCTTTCTTTCTTTCTTTCTTTCTTTCTTTCTTTCTTTCTTTTCTTTCTTTCTTTCTTTCTTTCAAGACAGGGTCTCGCTTTGTAGTTCAGTCTGTCCCTGAGCTCATTATGTGGCCCAAGCAAGCCTCAAACTCAGCAGTGCTCCTGCCTCTACCTCCCAAGTGCTGGGATTACAGGCATGAGTGACCACACCCATTGTGCTGTGTTACCAATTGCTGGTGGGTGTGAGCCACCACACCCAGTATTGTTGTATGTGGTTACTGGGATTGAACCAGGGACCTCGCGCTTGCTAGGCAGGCGTCAGAACCACTGAGCTACACTTCTGGCCCAATTTTGTGTTTTCTCAGTTCAAATATTTATTGTTTTAAAGGTAGACAGCCATAGCTGGCTGGCTAGTTATAAAATCGGCAATTGGAAAATAAATATTTTTCACACACACACACAAAATACTGTCCTTAAGGCCACGATTATAAACGAACTTTCCCAGAGAGAGGAAGAAAGAGAGAGAGGACCTTCCCCAGAGATGAAAAGACATGAACAAAGGAGGAGATGGAAAGAAGGCAAGGGAAAAGGAGGAGAGGGCCAACAGGAGATTGAGAAGCAGAGAGTATATAAGCCCCATTCTCTCTCTGGCCCTTCTGGGTTCCTTCTCTGAACACCAAGCAATGGGCTCCAGCATCTATATCCTTCTGTGGGCACAGCATCTCTCCATGTAAGACAAGAATAGCAAAGCTATCTGAGAAAACAGTAAACCTCTCAGCTTCCAGGAATCAGAAGAGGCATCACACTCTGAAGAATAAGGAGGATTTTCACAGGCCCTGGAGGTAATAAGGGATGGAAGTGGGGTGGTCAAGAAGAGGGACACACCAGGCTGGAGGAGCCAGATGAGGAAAAGGGAAAATGCAGGGACTATTTTGGTAATCATGAGTAGTCAGTCTGTTGTGGCCCAGGCCTTGAATGCTGGGGCAGGACAGAGGACGTAGGATGATGATATATAAGATATAAAGGAAAAATGGGTATGATCAGGTGGATCTGAATGCTGTGCTGATCCTATAGCTGTGTGGTCTGGGAGAAGACATTGAACAGAGCCTTGCTGTCCTCATCTGAACCATCACTCGTCTTCCCCACTGTGGAGGGAATGAAAGAAGAGCTTTGGAGCAGTGGAGTCGGTAGGTCTTCAGCCACTGGTTGGGCTTCTGGAAAATTCCCACAAGTGGAGAATGCCAGGAAACCCCAGGTGGCAGCCAGAGCTGACTGAGGAGTCACTCCCAGGTACTCTGGCCCCTTCCTTTCCTGAGCACCACTGAGGGTGAACCTTTTAGAGCTTTCAATGATACAAACAGCTCGCTTTAGCATGCATACCATAGGTTCGCCACCCCTGCTCTACACCAGCTAAGCTTCCTAGCCAAGGGAATGGAGCCTCTGGAATGAGCTCCAGATGAGTCTGGTAGAGGCCTCTGGAAAGCAGCTTCTTTCCAGCTCTCACCAGCCACTATCCGCTGGCTTGGGTAGGCTCAGAAGGTGAGGAAGACAAGAGAGGGCCCTGCAACTCCTGGGTGGGCACCACGGGCCTGACCCGGAGCTTCTCCCCGAATTCCCACCTCATAGATGGGAAAATGGTTAAGCAGCCACAAACCAAGCCCAGGACTCAGGCAGGCCATGCTTGTCCCTGCTATTCTAGCAATGTCAGTTGGCTATGAAAAATGCCCCATCTGTGGCTGTGTGTCTGGAGAGGCCTCCGCTGGCCTTCTCTGCTTAAGATGGCTGTCCTTTCCCTCCCTTTCATTTGCCCTGTCCTTCCCTGGCTCGTGCTTCCTCCAACCAGCCCTGAAGCCAGTGGCTGTCCTCTCCACTGGGACCCAGACAAATGACATTGGAATAATTGAAGTGTCCTTCCTGTGACCTTGAGCTTTGGCAGGGCTGACTTTCCTTGTGGTGATTCGGCTGATGACAGCTGAGTGGCAAGAGGACACATACACACACACACACACAGGCATAGATGAACCACATCAGAGGGGGCATGGCCAGGATACCCCAGCTGCCTGCTAAGACAGCTGCTTCCCCCTCCTCATGCAGACAGCTGGGAACACCCCTGTGAAATGACAGGCCTCTGCTCTATCCTACCTCCCCTCTGGCCAGCCAGAAACACCCCCGCTGACTGATGGGCCAGCGTCACTTCCTATAGCTTCAGACAGGTTCTCAGGTCACCCTTTCCAACAATGTGACACAACCGCCTCCTCCTGCCTCTATCAACACCACAGGACACAAACAACATTGGCAAGTTGCACATAGAACTGCCAGACACTCAGGGTCCCCAGGAGTTCAAAGGAGGCTGCATGTATAGAGACTTGCCTCTCTGGGGCTTGGGCTCTGAGGAAGCCAGTGCCACCAGGCCCTTTATCAGGCCCTCACTGTATGCCGGGCGAAGGCATGGAAGGCTGCCTGAATGTATAGGGATGACCCAGGCCCTTCCATAGCCAGCCCCTTTCCCTAGTCGGGCCACCTTCAGAGCTCAAGAGCATATGCACACATGTACACACACACACACACACACAGAGCACAAGCTGTTGACTCTCAGCCCTTTCTACACAAGAGCTCTGGTGCCAGCTCTGAGCCAGGCCCTTAGCTAGGCCCTGGGATAGCAGATAGGAATCAGAAAAGCACCTCTATGGAACCCGTGGGCTAGGTGGGAAGCCCAGTGAGAACTTAAGTGCAACCATAGAACTCCTATTTGTCTAGAAGGAGCGAGGTGATGTTTCACATGGCCTTGCCAAGACCTCGTCTGGGGGACTTTGTCCAGTGAGGGTCCCAGGCTCTGTGAGAACAGTCAGGGCTGAAGGAGTCAGTTGGCCTGAAGAAGAGTAAACTCGGGATTCAAAGCTGAGTAAACTCAGGATTTGGACATCCAAAGAGCTGTCACATTACAGATGCCTTGTGGGGCCACGGGAAATGGAGCTAGGTAGGACCCACAGGAAGACCACTTGAGATGAAGCATCTAACAAACAGCTGGGCTGAGATAAACCAGGAGGCCACTGGAGGGGAGGAGTTTCCCATCCCGGGAGATGGGCAAACAGATCAGTAGGCAGGAAGCTGCCGAGAGAACACGGGCATCAGAGGGGGCTGGGACACCTCAAGGTCCTTCCAATCCGAAGCTGCCATGACTCTGGCATTTGAATTCACCTCTCCAGGCTGCAGATGAAGAAACCGAGCCAGAGAGTGACCAGGGCATGCTGGAGGTCGTACAAAGTGTTGACGGCACTCTGCAGACTAGATACACAATGCCTCGTCCCTCGCTTAGATCTTCCCCCTCCTTGGACTGTCTTGGCCGGAACAAACCTCCTCAGCTGCAGGCGGTGTGCAGAAGCTAGCCTCTCCAGCCTTCGTCCTGGGTGGCCTGACACCCCATGGTCTTTCCCAGCCCCGGCCTGGGCCCAGCTGACGGATGAGCTCCTTGTTGAGCTGCTCTGGCCCGGGCCCCGCTCCACAGATGGACGCTCTTCGGCTTGCTGGCTGAAAGGAGATCCACATTTGACCCAGAGCCAGATGTGGAGCAAAGGGAAGTGGGGAAATGGGAGATCTAGCCTTGGAGAGAGAGAGCTGCAGCCTGGGGCTCTGGGCCACAGAGTCATCTGCTTCACAAAGCCCTCATGGCTGGTCGGGCACAGACAGAGTAGGGGCTTACTGGATCTCCGAGAAAGAGAGACAGGCCCAGGCTCTGAGGAGCACAGGCAGTGGGAAGGACACAGAGCGAGCTAAAGGTCTCACCACCCAGCTAGGAGTTCGGAGGCTCTGGACATAGGTCTTTAAAGATCCTTCGTGTTCATTTGGAGCCTCCCCAGACCTCCTTCTGGACCCCTGCCCCCAGTCCTTCTGCCCTCACCCTGGCACACACAGAAGACTTCTGTCTTCCCCACCGGAATGGCCAGGTGATTTGTTCAAGTAGTGCGTGTTCTCTGCAAAAGAGATTCTTTTTGTGACCACTAAGAATCCTACAAAAAGGGAACACGAGTGGAGCTCAGTACTAGATCACTTGTTTAGCCTGCACAAGGAACCAGATTTAATCCCCAGCACAGCAAAACACACACACACACACACACACACACATATGCACACAGACTATTGCAAAGATAAAAGGTTCTACCCACACACACACATGACTTGGTAGGTAGCAAATGATCAAAGGGAAAGCTGAGAGAGCAGACAGGGCTGGCCCACAGTGTCTGAGTGACAGAACTGGAACACTGGCCTCCAGTGTCTCAGCACACCGATATTTTCATAACAGCCTTTCCACGTGTTCTGGTGACAAACTGCTTTCTGTTGTCTCGTGGGTCCTTTGCAATTACAAACGTGGTAAGCCTTATTACCTCCATTTTAAGAAAAAAGAAAACATGTCTAAGAGATGCTCAGGGATTTTCTAGCTACCTGTCCTTAAAAGCTAAGAATGTAAATCAGGCTTAGTGGTCCATGCCTAGAACCCCAGCACCCTGGGAGGCTGAGACAGGAAGGTCTCAAGTTTGAGCCCAGCCTCAGAAATTGAATGAGACCTTCTCTTAAAACATTTTTTTAAAAACTGGAGATGTATCTCATTATAAGGGTTCGGAATTCGATTCTCAGTACTGCAAAAATATTTTTAAAAACCAAACAACAAAACCTTGATTGATAATGTAACATGTTTTAACTGGGAATGGGTGGGAAACTAGAGATAATGACTAGACACAGGAAAGTACCCTGGGGGTGAATTCTCAGGCCCCTGAGGGACAGATGTGAAGCAGTCATTCCAAGATATGCTCTGTGGACAAGCTGTCCCTGAGGAATTAACAACTGTGTGTGCACGCATTCACTCATGCGTGCATAGAGGGGGAGGGCTCTACTCAAAGATTCTGCTCCCACAGCCACGTGTTAGGCCCAGAATCACTCTACCAGCCTCTCAGGAGACTCCCCAGCAGGCAGCCAGGTTTAGAAGCAGCTGGCTGGGAGAATCCACTAAATATTACAGGCTGAGTTTTGATTAGTCTACACCAGAGGTTCTGTCCTCTGGCTTTATATCTGATTCATTTGGAGAGCTTTCTAAAATACTGGTAATTGGACCCCACGATCAGAGATTAAATCAGTCTGGGAGTTTAGTCTGGGCATTGGTATCTTTTTAAGGTACTCTAGAAAATTCTAATGTGTAACCAGGGTTGAGAGTACTGATCTAAGTCAGTCATAATAATTACAATTTTTTGCCACATGGCTGGATTCAGCTTGGCAGGTGACACAATTCTGTAAAATGCTGGGTTGTTCTGGAGAAGGCTGCTTTGTTCTTCAAAGCACCATGAAGCAAAGTTGTTATTTCTTCCAGTCTTTGGACTTTGCGGAATTATAGTGTGATACTAGGAGCTGCTGCAGCCATTTTATGACAGAGAGGAGGTAACTCTGAGAACAAAAGACAAGAGTTGTAAATAGTGCAGCAGAAAGATGGAAGGAAGTAGAGTCCCTGATGTCAAATAAACCAAGTATTAAAATACTCTTCATTAGGACTTCTATGGGATAACTAATGTGTTTATTGTTGAAGTCATTTTGAGTTGAGTTTTTGTTACTTATGGCCAATTATCACTTGATGGAAGAAATCAAAGCTCAAAGAGGCTAAATTACAAATCAAGATCATACAGCTAGTTAGTAGCAAAGCTGAGATGAAGGCTATACCCTTTAGCACCATCAAACACACACACACACACACACACACACACACACACACTCCAGCCCTAAAACCCTAGGTGGTGTGGTGTAGCACAGAAAACTTTGAGCAGTGAGAGAGCTGAGGTAGAAAGATGGGGATACAGGACAGAGACCACTTGGTGGTAATGATCGGGTCAGGCATCCTACGGGTGTCCCCTGCCTTCCAGCAGGAGAGTGACAGCTGGTACCTGCTATGGCTCCATCAGCCACTAATTAAAATTTGACAAGATGAATGCAGAAGGGACAGCTTTTATTAGAGACTCCTGGAATGCTAGCGCTGGCATGGTCCTAAGAGACCAAGCCTGCCAGCCTCCTTGTATTGTAAGTGGGGAAACTGAGGCCCAGAGACTGTCAAATATTGGCCTAAGGTTCTTCAAGAGAGTCCATGTGATTCCCTGGCTGAGCCTCCTTCCTCCACCCAGGGATCCCTCATATACAGGACAGCTTTAACTAACTCATTATCCCATTCAGCTTGTCACTGATCCTTAAGGTCCAGCAAAGGCCTACAACTAAAGCTCCCTTTTGTGGAACCTCTGCCTCGCCCCAGGGGGCTGATGGGATAAGTGCAAAGACCAACGAGCCCTAGGCAGCTGAGTTTGACCACGTCCTTCAGGGACCACTCCAGGCAGGACTCTGAGCCTGGGAATAGGCAGTCCCAGACATCTTGCCTTTGTCCTTTTCACAGTGTGTGTGTGTGTGTGTGTGTGTGTGTGTGTGTGTGTGTGTGTGTGTGTGTGTGTGTGTGTGTGAGTGTGTGTGTGTGTATCATTCCATAGTGATCGCAAACCTTCAGTTGCAAAGTACTGAGATCTCAACTGAGATTCCCATCGTCCCCAATGTGAGGTCTATTCCTACGAAAAATACTCCTAGTTTTCTTTCAACTAAACCCAATTCCTTGTAAGAAAATTCAAGCAATGTCAGATGAAGTTCTTATTCCCTCTCCTCTGCAGCAGCAACCACCGGTGGTTATTGTTTGCCTTCAAGCCCGTGAGACCCCTTCTTCCCAGCGCACCCGGACCTGTGTATTTGCCCCGTGGTCTCGACCTGCTGTCCCTCTGAGGAAGCAGCTGGACACCAGAGGAACTGGAGGGAAGAGGTCACGGGGGAATCCTCCCCTCCGTCAGCCAGCCAATCAGGGGGCACAGCTTGCCTGGGTGTGTGCGGTCCACCAATTGGAAAAACATGCCCCTGGAGCAGACAATGTAGTGGGGAGCAATTGTTCCCACAGGGCAGTGCAGGGAGCCAGAGCAGCCCGCTTCACAGCCAGTGTCCCATCTCTGTCCCCGTGTCTCCTGTGTCCACCATTCTGTCTGTCACTGTTTCAGCCAGGCTCCAGCCATCTCTCCCTGGGACTCCAGCTCCCCAGTCTCCCTGGCCCTCATCTGTTCTCCAACACCCACCCTCCCGGTTGCCTGATGGACTACAGATTCTACCCTGCCTAGGCCGAGCCCCTCAACTACTTCCTCTTGCTTGATGTCTAGGCCACGCTCAGTGAGGATTTAAGTGCTTTTACCAGTCCTCATGGGCTCTACCCCAGTGCGCTTGGGCATAAAGCCTGGGCTGTCACTCACCAGCTGTGTGGCCTTGGGCAATTCAGTTAACCTCCCACCTCTAACTTTTCTTATCTGGAAAATGGGAATGATGGTGGTAATAACAGTATTTACCTGCTCAGATTGCAGTGAGGGTAATGAGTACAAGGACTTAGGCCCTGGCATGCAAGAGAGCACTGGAGGGCAGAGCGCTCCTGGTCTTCCTTTCCTCCCGAGTTCCTTGGCTGCAAAATGAAGGCCCGAAAGACTCCACAGAGGGGTGGTGAAGAGTGAAGACTGTGCAGTCTTACCCGAGGATCTTAGGATCCCGATGAAATGTAGGGAAGGGAGAAACGAAGAGACAGAGCTCCTGCTTTCCCACCTCCTGGGCATGTGACAAGGTGAGTCACTGCGCAGGTCCCACAGGAGTGCTGCTAGCTCTCTATGAGGGACAAAGGGAGCATGGCTACATCCCAGTACCCACTGGGCATGGAAAGGAGGGCGCTTGGGTCCTCACTCCAATACATGGTTGCCTTACCTGTAAGGTGGGAAGAATATCAGTGTATCATAAGCCTGTTGTGAAGCTGAAATAAGATAACGTATGAAAAGCTCTTTCCATAGAACGTGGCACTGTCGGTTCCTCCTCTGCAGTAGAAGCAAATGAGTTGTGAGTCAAGTCACTGACTTTAGAATACAACTGATGTAGGGCAACATCCGGGTTCTCCTCTTCCTCAAGAAGCCCACTTAAGGCTAATCACTCAACATTCCTAATCTTAGTTTTCTCCTCCATAAAATGGACATCATAATCACCCTACTTCACAGGATTTAGGAGGAAATTCAGCCCATGCAAATAGTCAATACATAGTATTTTTAAAGATAATATTATTCTTAAGGAGAAAGACTAAGTCTTAAATTTCCAAATTCCTTCTCTCAGCCCTGCTTTTCATCTCAGAGAGTAACTATAACTGGCACTCAATAAACCTTTCTCAATAAATACATCCTTACAACTTCACAGCCTTATGGACAATCAGACCAGATCATTTGTTACAACTACCCATTACGCAGATGGAAAAAACAAGGCTCAGAGCATGGAAGGCACAGCAGCTAGACTTATGACTGAGGCTTCCCAACAAGCAGCTAGCACCTATGCCCACCAGCTAGCCCCTTCTCTGGAGATGCTTCAAAATGCAAACATTTCTCTCTAGACAAAGACCAGAAACACCTGTTGTGGCCACTTCAGAATATCCACAGCCTAGAACCTGTTCCTCTCACTTTCCTGGTCATGCCTCAGGCTGCACCTAGGTAGGCTACCCAGCCTGGCCTAGCCTGCCCTCCTCCCTGCTCAGCAGCCTAGGCCGGGTGGTCTGTAATTGCTTCCTGTCCTCACAGGCTCTGTTTGTTTGCTCTGTGGCCGCTTCCTCACACCCCAGCACACCGGAGGTGCTGACCAGCAGCGAGGGACTGCTCTCAGATGTTGGGCCAGCCCCCCCCAGACCTACCACCTGGAGCCTAGGAATCCAGCAAGACCCTGGAGACAACCCCCTTCAGCGATTCGATTTCCCTAGCTTCCGCCAGCACCCCCCCCCCCGCCCCAGCAGCTGGTCTTGTCCAAAACTGAGAGAGAAGCCAAAAAATCAACAGGTGGAAGCCCACAGTGAAGCTCCAGTAGGCTTTGGGCTACAGGGACTAAGGACCCCTCCCCCAGTCCACCCCTACTCCCAGCCACAGCCCAGTGGAACTTAGTGAAAAGGTCCAAATGATAAGTGCTCATTCCAGAACTCTGAAACTGTTGAGGCTGGAATGTATAAGGGGAAGGGGGGAGGTCACTAAGTTTGTTCCTGAAGGTCTCTGACACATGGACAGAAAACTCAGTGCAGTGAAATAAAAGACCTGGGGTTCAAAGTAGCCCCTCAGGGTAGGATATTTGCAGTTTCGTGGCTTCTATTCATTTTCTTATCTGTAAAATGTGGCCAGCAGACTACTAACCGCCTCAGGGTCACCTTCAGGTTAAAATAATGAACCCTTGGCATACCCCACCTGTAGGCTGGCTGGGTGACATATATCAGGTCACTGACCTAAGGCGTTTCTCAGAATGTGGGACTTTTGGTGTCCAAATCTAGATAGTTCCAAGAAAACGGAGGTGAATCTGTCATGCTGAGTGTCAAGCCAGTTGTGATGTCACAGGCCTGTAATCACAGCTAGTGGGGAGCCAGAAGGAGAAGGATCACAAGTTCAAGATCAGCCTCCCTCAAAAATAAAAAGGGGACGTAACTAGTTCTGTGTGAAGGCCCAGGGTTCAGTCCCCAGCCTACAAAACAAACAAACAAGAGTTGGCCTCTGATGCTCAGGTATGTGTCTGGGTCCCGGAAGCAGGTGCCGAAGCCTCTCATTTCCCCACCTAACTCCATAGCTCACATTGCTAACAGGCAGGGAAAGGCCGCTGCCTTCTCCTTGGAGCCCCTGGCCTCAGGCTCACACTGCCCCGCCTCAGCCCTGGAGGAAAGCGCTGTCAGCGGAATTCCTCACGTCCTGCTGCTGGGGCCATGTTTATCCAGCCCGGCAAACCTCCCCAGAAGCGCCTCATGGCAGCCTCAGGAACACACTCAGCGCGGGAGATGGATGGCCACTGGACTCGGACCACGCCCTCTGGCTCCGGGGACCTGAGGGACAGTGAGAGCAAAGACAAGCTCAGAGATGGAGGGTGAGGGGCAGAAGCCGGGAGGGTGTCCCTTGAGAGAAACAAGATGGTGATGGCGCAAGGCGGCGTCCAAAGAAGAAAGCAGGCCAGCTCTGAGGCTGACATGGGAAACCAGAACTCGAAGACGAGCAGGGCTATGTGAGAGATGACAAACTGAGACCGAAGGAAGCAGAAAGGAGGTAAAAGGAGGCGGAGCAGAGGGGGAGCTACGAGGGGCGGGGGCAGGAGGACACAGAAACAGGAGTTCGGTGGTCATGGCGTGGAGGGGGAGGAGGCCAGAGGCAGCGGGAAGGCTGAGGGGCGGGCAGGACAGGGGTGGATGCAGCGCCCCTCCGCTCGCGGGCCGGCCCAGCCCAGCCAGGCTGTTTGCAGAAGGAAGCCAGCTCTGTGGTCAGGGCGCCCCAGGCCCGGCGGCCACCCCCTGCACTTAATGAGATTCTTGTTCAGAGCTGCGGGAGATGGGGCCAGGCTGCAGAGGCCCCACCGCGCCTCTGCTCTCACCCGAAGGGGGCCTGGGCCAAGGCTGGGGCCCCGGCAGCCGAAGGGGCTATGCAGGAAGGCGGCCAGACAAAGGCCGGCCATGGACGCTGCCGCCTCGAGAAGAGAGGGAGTGGTGGTGGCAGAGGGGCCTTGTGGCCTCTGGCAAAGCTCTGGGGAGGAGAGCGAAAGGGAAAGGGCTGGCTGGGGGCTGCCGGCAGGGCGCTAGCCTTGGCTGTGTCCCCCACCTCTGAGGTGGGCGTCCTCGGATGAGTGCGCTTCCTTCTGTCCAGACCTCAATTTCCCCATTCACTGCAGCAACAGCAAACTGAGGCAGGTGGGGACTACGAAGAAACCAGATGTATGGCTCGACTCAGGGACAGCTGTCACTCAGCTCCAGTTGTCTGTGGCCCTATGAATAGGAGCCCAAGATTACGAGATCATCAGAGCTTTTTTAGAAGTTATAAATCTGGATTTTTATGTAAAAATCTCCTGAATTTTAAATGATGGCAGCTAATTTCTCCTTAATGTAGGCTCTGTGAGAGCCAAAGAAAACACTTTGAAGGTTTTAAGTGGCCCATAAGGTACCCGTTTATGGCAGTCTCTAAGGCCCACACCAGCTCTGACGATCGCCACATGTATAGCTCCAGCACCATCCTGAGCCAAGTCCAAACCTCAGCCAGATGCCATGCCCTCAGAGAGCAGGCAGCACGTCTCGCTGGGGAAACTGCCTCACCTTGGCACTGGGCTGGGGGATGACCCGCGGTTCCAAGGTGTCAAGCTTCTTGTGGGCCTGCTTATTGGCTGGTGGTCCCACTTTTGCTCCCACCTCACCCCGCCTTGACCCTGAAGTCTCTCTTTGGGAAGCACATCCTGCCTAGGCCTGGACCAAGGGCCAGGCACCACCACGCGAAGACACTGAGGGCGCCAGGGAGAAGTGGGGGAGGCGGGAGGTGGGTGAAGGGGTGGAATGTCTTGGTGAGTGCTGAGAGTGGGCCTTCCCCGGACCTCTTCATCCCCACCCCTTCCCAGTCCACAGCCCACGAGAGCCAGCCGTGCGTGACGAGGGTTAATTGGATACCCCCAGCTGGGATCATAGAATCATGGGGCTGGAACGCACCTTGGAGGTCATCCGTCAGGAGGAGAGGAGATTTTAATCACCCAACTCAGGTGGATTGGAAGCACCCCGGCTCCCACCCCTAGCCCAAGTGTGGGGGGAGGTGAGGCCAGAAGGGCTGCCAGGCTGCGAGTTCCTGCAGGGTAGGGCCTGGCTGTGGAGGCCACACTCCCAGCAGCACTACCCTCACTTCACAAAACCTGGCTTAGGGCTGGGCACACAGCATTTGACTGAATAACTGACTAACAAGCAAGACTAACAGGACCAGGGGAGACTGTGAGTGACAGGACCCCGAGCCAGGCAGGAGAGAAAATGACCAGGGCTCTAGGATGAGCCCCATTCAAGGTCACATAGCTAGTAAGAGGCTGTGCTGAGCCCTTTCCCGTGGGGCTCAAGCAGGAACGTCAGGTACAGCCAGGAGAGAGAAGCCAACCACCGAGGCTTTCACACCAGGATCCCTGAGCTTCCTCCAACTTCCACGTCCGGCCCCTACCTACTGCCCAGTCTTCTGAGCTCCGCTTGTCTTACAAGGTAAAACAAGAAAGCTTCCTGTGGCTATTTGAAGAGAATGAGGGAAGGAAAGGGAGTAAGACGTAAAGGTCAGACTCCCCAGAAAGCTAGGTGGACTCTGAAGTCTCCTGCCCCGGAGGCCCGGAGGCCTTGTGGGAGATGAGGAAGTATCATGAGAGCTGGGCAGGGACAGGCTGGGTGACATTAAGCCCAGAGCGCAGTACTGGGAAAAGGTGACACCCAGGATTTGGAGAGTGTCAACCTATCAGTTTCCTGTGTACTAGTCAAAGCTAACAGAAGCAAGGGGCTTTCCGCAAGGGGTGCTGGTTAGATGTGGCAACTCGGGGTCACTGCAGCCTCTTTTTCCCAAGCAGGCACTCTCCGGGTAGAACCAAGAGATGACCCACCTTCTGTTTTCACTCCGCAGCAGCCCCAAAATGAATGCTGGCTCCTCAGCTCAGAGTTCAAGACGGGTAGGGGTGGCCTAAGGACAAAGAGAGGCCGGAGGGGAGGAGGGGACATTGGGGAAGCCACAAGTCTCCGTGCCTGCCAGAGGGAAGTGAAAAAGACACAGAACTCTCTCGGGAACTCTCAATGTCACTTTAAAGGGTGTTCACAGTTACCTTGTTCTTCACTTTAAAAGTCCTGAGGGCTTCATAACATGTGGAAGTGGCATCTTCTGTGGGGAAGTTCCCATTGGCCGCAGGCCCAGCCCGTGTCATTTCTATCCCAGCCTTTTTCCCGCGGCCCAGCAGTGCTTTATCCCAGCCCAGAAAGCAAAGCTTGATTCCACTGGAAATCAGTCCCCCTTGATGTCGATCCTTCATCCTTCCTGCTGCAGCCCCAGCTCTTTCTGCCTGCCCTGCCCCCCCAATGGCAATAAAGTCTTCTTTAGTTCCTGAAATGAACAAAGCTCAGACTTTAAAATGAGGCTGCTGTTCAGCAGGGAATGCCGGCACCCCGCCACCCATCATTCCCTGCCTCTGCTACCCCGTCATGTTCCCTCCTGCGAACTAGCCTGGGCCGTGGGGATGAAAAGAAAGGCCTCGGGAGAATCAGGCTGAGTAGGCTCCAGGACTGCGGGAGGAAGGGAAAGAATGAGGGAGGGGCGGAGCCGGGTGGCCTTTGGGCTAAGGCAGATAATAAACCTGAACCCCCTGCTGTTAGAGCCCAGAGCATAAATTGCTCATTGGTTTGGGATGTACACATCCACTAATGAATTTCTCTCTGTTCCCAGAAGGCCCGCTTGTCCCGTGCCACAGCCCTCCCTGGCCGGGGACCGAGCAAGGAGCTCCTGAGGCTGGGGCAGCTCTCTGTGTCCTCCAGGCTGGTCCCTCCAGGTCTCCTTTCTTCCATGTGGCTTGCAGGGCCTGAGCACTTACAGGGGAAGGGGAGTAGAGAGGGCTGGGCCAGCTGGGGATTCCAGGGACCCCGGGAGTTAAGGATTTCGTAAAAGGACTGGAGAGAAACACCTAGCCTAATGTCGGGCATATAGTCGGCACTCAATTCAAGAACCTTATTCTCCTTCTCTGCCTCTCTTTCTGCCCAGAGAAATAGGTCCAGCCACTCTTGGGCTACAAGAAGGCAGAATCAAAAACGGCAGCTGAGGTCTGGGGGTGTTTCTCAATGGTCAAACACTTGTTTAACATGCCCCAGGCCCTGGGCTCTGTCTCTGCACTGAAGAAAAAATGAGGCACCCAAGTGAATTTGGGCTAGACATGACAAGCTTCCTGCTTAGGCCTGTGAACCTAGAAGGGAATAGTGAACCTGACTCCCACGTTTGATTTTTAATGTCAGTGGTTCCTGCTACCCCAGAAGCAAGAGCTGGATAAACAGACTACCTACTCCTAGTGTATCTGTGGCCCACAGACAACAGAGATGCCTAGTACAAGAGGCCCCATGTCCCTGCCCCTGGAGGCACACCTATCCCAGTAGCTACATATAGGTGCCATAGCTGCCAGGACTCTGAGCCATGGCTTTGCCAGCTGCCGTCCCACTTTCCCCCCCAGCCTGACACCATACAGAGCTGTGGCTCTGTGATAGATGCGCAGGCCATGGAGAGAGCGTCAAGGAAAGCTACGAGTCCACAGAGAGCTTGTGTATCGGTAGAGGAAGGTCATAGGGCACCAACTGAAGGACAGCGTGTGTCCTAGGAAGGGCACCCCAGCAGACCACTCGGGGTCTCCTTGTGGGCCCCTAAACCAGAGCCACAGCTCCAGGGCCTTTGCAGGCTCATCTGTCAGTGTTACTAGCATTGGCTCCCTATGTACACTTCCAGATACGCAATGGCTAGAATAGCTTTCAAACTGGTAACTTAGAACCGCTTCCCCTGGTTCCTTCCTGCACTGGCACACAAAGGTGCCACAAGCTCAGGGCCTTGCTGAGTTGGTCCTCTTGCCTAACCTATGCCACCCTATGTATCTTCTGGTTCTATTTCCTATGATCTCCAGAGGAGCTTGAGACCTTCACAACCTCCCTGGCGACATAGAAATGATGGGCAGTGAGGACTCTGTCTTCTCCTTCGGCCTCCACATCCTCACCTGTACAATAACAAAAACTGGATTCAACACTTCCCAAGGGCGCCCCCATGGTTAAAACTCCTCCTCGAGGCTGGAGGACAGTTAGTCTCAAGGATTAGTCCTCAGAGGTGGGGTTACAACAGAAAAGACCATGACCCCATTGCTCGGAAGGGTTATGGTTAGCCACTGCAGCCTGTTACTGACTAGCTGTGTGACTTGAGTAGATGTCTTGCCTTCCCGAACTCAGTTTTACCATCTATAACACGATAGGAGAGTTTCTAGTACCCACATTAGGGATGGTCTCTGCCTTCATAAACCCAACCTAGGTGGCTGTTTCCAAGCCAGTGCAAGGAGGGTGCAGCTCTGCTCAATCCCAGCCTCCACTGCTCTCCCAACAGGTGCCCAAGTCAAATGCTCATACTCCCTAAGGTGTGGATGGCACAGCCCAGGACTACAGCAGGGCTCCCTGGAACAGTGTTCATGCCAAAGGCCCCATCAATCCAAGGCTAGCTGAGAGCCGATGTGGTCCTCCACTGCAGGGTCCACTGGAGGCAAGGGTTGCCCATTACCTGGTGGCAGAGTCAGAAGAGGACCTAGCGGCTCCTTCATTAAGGCTGCTGGAACAGAACAGCACAGACTGGGTAACTTCAATAACTGTCATTTATTCCTCATAGCTCTGGATGTCGGACAGTCTAAGATCATGGTGCTGACAGACCTGGTGGCTGGTGAAGTTCCTGCCTCTGGGTTTCCAACGACCCTCTTCCCATGTCCTCACATGGAGCAAAGGGAGGAAGCCAGCTCTCTGCTGTCTCTCCTTATAAGGGCACTAATCCTGTTATGAAGGATTAGTGATCCTCATGATCCTCATGATCTGACCACCTGCCAAAGATCCAACCCCAAATGCCATTATATGATGGATCAGGGTTTCAAGAAATGAATTTGGAAGGGTAGGGAACAAAAATATTCAGTATGTCACACTCCACCTCTATTCATTGAGATATCAAAACAATAAGAGCTGAAAGTTAACATCCACTACAATATGCCATAGTACAGATGAAGAAACTAGGGCAAGATTTTGCTAGGCCTCCTGACATTCCCACAGTAAGAAGAGCTGGCATTCATGAGGGACTCTGTGACTCAAGTCTTGGCAAGCATGAATGAATAAAGTGACACAAGAAGGCCATGAAGTAGATTGCACTATTTATGTCCATTTTACTGATAGGGAAACTGGAATTCAGAGGACAACTCACAGGCCCAATGTCCGACAGCCAGGAAGTGGCAAAGTCTGCGTTTGAACCTAAGATTCTATACTACATAAGTGTATTCTCCTAGCCTTTAGTGCCTGCGGGCCTGTCCCAATTCATTCTCACCTCTATCCCTGCCAGCCCAGGTGACCTACTGCCATGTTAGGCACTGACAGAGGCCTGACAAACTCTAAGACTTACCAAATTCAGGTGCCTCCCTGCTAGATGAGGAAAGAGCCATGCAGAAAATATCTGGTGACATGGAGAAGTGTTTGTTATACAGGGTTGCATGGGAAGTTCACGGCACACAACAGAAGTGTGCAGGAAGGCATCCCTCATCACTGAGGCCCGTAGTCAAAGCCACAGGAGTTCTCATGTCACATCTGCTAGGATGGTGATCCTCAAAAAACCAAAAGATGGGCTGGGGGATGTATCTCAGTGGTGCCACACTGGACTCACAGAGCAAGGTCCTGAGTTCGATCCCTGGTACTGCAAAAAAAAAAAAAAAAAAAAAAAAAAAAAAAAAAAAAAAAAAAAAAAAAAAAAAAAAAAAAAAAAAAAAAAAAAAAAAAAAAAATATATATATATATATATATATATATATATATATATATATATATATAGAGAGAGAGAGAGAGAGAGAGAGAGAGAGAGAGAGAGAGAGAGAGAGAGAAAACCAGTGGTGCCAAATACAAAGAGACAAGGAATGCCACACGCTGTTGGTGGGAATGGAAAGTGGTGTGTCCACTACAGAAAACACTATGCTGTGTCCTCAGAAAGTAATGATGGGAGCAGCAGGTGACAACAATCTCATGTCTGAGTAGTTCTCCAAAGGAACTGAAATTGACACCTGAGAGCAATATTTGCGTGCCCATGTTCATAGCAGCACTATTCCTAGTAGCTAAGATACAGAAAAATAGCTAACCATCGGCAGATGAATAGATAAAGAAAACAATATATGTGTATATATATATGGGATATGATTCAGTTTTAAAAGAAGGAGCAGCCATCATACAGATAAACCTCGAGGACATCATGCTAAGTGAAATTAGCCAGACCCAGGGCAATCATTACATGATTTCATTTATGTAAAGTATCTGAAATCATCAAACTCATAGAAACAGAGAGAATGGTGGTTACTAGGGCCTGAGGGGAAGGGAAATAAGGGCACTGCTGTGCAATGGGTATAAAGTTTCAGTCGTGTAAAATGGAAAATTCTAGAGACCTGCTGTCCAATATTGTGCTTGTAGTTAACAATACTACTTTGGACACTTAAAATGTTGTTATGAGCCTAGTTCTCATATTATGTGTGTTTTGCCACCATAAAACACAAAAGAATGGTCCCTGACTTCATGTAAAAATGGAGGTATGGATGGGTTGAATGAGTGTGGCTGTGTGTGTGTTTGTGTGCAGAAAATAATGATTAGAAAGAAAGATGCCCAAAAGTTAACGGTGGCTCTCTCTGGCTAGTGGGACTGTAAATTCTATATTTTTGGTAAGACATTCCATGGTTTTCTAATCTTCTACTGAGAATGTGCATTGTCCTTATCACTTTCCCTCTCCCCTCAAAAAACAAGAGGGGGGGACCAACCAACCAAGGAAATTAGAAGACTTGGAACTGTTGAATCCCAGCTGTGGGTCTATGGGCTGCTGTGTGACCATGGACAAAGTCACCCGAGCCCTCTGGGCTGCAGATTCCTCACCTCTGAGATGAGCATTATAGTATCCCGTTTCTTTGTCTTTGCTACAAAGCAATTTCTTTCTTTTTTTTTTTCTTTTTCTTTTTTTTTTTCTTTTGCTCCCTTGAAAGAGTTGAAGAGCTGAAGTGGAGAAGTGGGCATTGTTCTCTCCAGCCAGGCCTCCAAGGTGTCCGCATGGGCTCCAGCTGCACCAAAACAATCCCCTCTGCCAAATTCAGAGAAGGAGACGGTGTGGCTATGATCTCTGTGTGGCCTCAGTTTATCAACACGGAAAACGTGAGTGTGTGATTAGGTCAGACTCCCGTACCACGGAGCTGGAGAGAAGTGAAGGTCCTCGGTTAGGCCCTAACAAGGTCTGCTACCAGGCCACGCCAGGCTACCCACAGAGGACACAATGCTGGGGACTCTGGGCAGGAGTGGAGGGCAGGCCTGCCAGCTGGGGACAGGGGTGGTGGTACAGAACAGGTCAGAGAGACCAGGCCACACTGCCTTCATCTCACACCCCGTGCAAAGCCCCAGCTGGGCAGATGCTCCATCACCTTCACCACCGCACTTGGAGTCTTCAGTCCTTGGGCAGTGCCTGGGTCATCTCTGTAGGCCCCACTTCAGCAGCATGGCAGGACAACAGAGCTCTGGGACAGCTGTCAGCCTCTCTAGATGGCCCACTCCTGGCAATCAACACTGGCCCTATCTTCCTGGACCTGTTGAAGGACATCACAATTCTAGAACAAGCAATTGATCAGGGTAGCCAAGAGCAAGGGAGCCGTCTGTGACTCGCAGCCACAGGGTCCTAGGCCTAAAAGAAACCCTAGGTTGTCTGGGGACATCACAGGGTCTGGTCTACCCAACCCATACTCAGAACCCCTTTACAAGTCTGGGAGCTGCCTGAAATTAATCCGGCAGACTCTGTCCTCCAGGCAACCTTCTCTAGCCCTGGGACCCTGGACAGGATCCCATTACTCAGGACTGAGTGCTCCTTCAGAGCTGTGTAACATCCCCATCCCAAAAACTCCTGGGTGTCACCTCAGGAAACTGAGAATCAACTCCCCCTGTGGAGTTCTGGAGATGTAAGGGTCCCATTTTCTCTTCCCTTCCCTCGGATGGATCCTAGAACATTCGAGCTAGAACAAATTATTAAATCCAACTCCACCCCACTCTCAGCCACACCCATTATACAGAAAGGGTTACTGAGGCCCTCTAAAGGAAAGGCCCAACCCAGATTCAAAGTCACCCAGGCCGCCTCCTCCACCTCCTGCTAGGGCCTTCCTTCCAGCACACTCTGGGCTTCCACCTCAGAAGCAGCAGGGGGGCTGCGGAACATATGTCAGGGTGTTCTCCCAGCTGGGGGACTTGGGGACTTTACAGGGCTCACCACACCTAACTCCCTTGTGTCCGGGGCCACATCCCTGGACAATTCAGGCCTGAATTTGCAGACAACAGAGGAAAAACTGGCTTCACGGCTTCATAGCTCCCTTGGATTTACAGGTCTCCCCATCTCTCTGTCTCTCTCTCCCTCCCTCTCTCTCTCTTTCTCCCTCTCTCCCTCTCTCTCTATCTGCCTGTCTGTCCTCTCTCTCTCTCTCTCTCTCTCTCTCTCTCTC
>PVIC010019132.1:0-30891 GCA_004025085.1 Thryonomys swinderianus | reverse complement strand
CTATATAGTAGATACAGCATTTATGGTCTGATTTCATAAAATTATTTAAATAATTACCTTTAGAAGATGGTGATTATCTTATCTAAGTATATTTAGTGCTTATTATGCCAGTTTATTCCTTATATGTGTTGTTTAGTGTGTAGCTTACTTCAACAAGTGAGTATGCTAATGTGGATGTACCAGACGCCATGGAAACCACTTTCCATTTCTCTCTTGTGATATTTATTTTTGAACAAGAAAAACAATTGTATTATGCATTTTCCACGTTTCTTTCTATTCATAATATTTCCTGTTTCATGATTTGGTTTCAGTTAAGAATACAGGAAAAGGAATGTCCAAAACTGAGGGTAATCAATTAAGTTCTTTGAAATAGATGAATTTGTTTAAAAATTCCTTACTTTCTCATTGCTGGGACAAGACACCCAACCTTTCCACAAATTAAAAGAGGAAAGCTTAATTTTAGGGGGTAGATTGTAGAGGCTTCAGTTCATAGTGGGCTGGCTCACAGGCAGGGCAGCGCGGCCAAGGGGCAGTGGCACACGTGGGTCAGGCAGGGAGCATGAATAGTGAGCCTCCTTCATTCCCCTCTAGTGCACCTGGCGACAGGCCTGTGGTCACGCACACCCACGTGGGGGCTTCTGTCTTCATGAATCCATTCGTGCTGAAGCCATCAGTGCAGCAATTTACGCAGCATCCCTTATCCAGCGTCCCACACTCCTGATCTAGCCATGTCAAAGGCCCACTATGCGTGCACGAGTCTTGGGGGGACATCTGGGTACAAGTCAAAGCACCTTCAAAATAGAAAATGACTATTTCTTTAGTAACAGAGTATGAGCCAGATTTTCCTGGAGCTTTGTAAGACACATCTTTGCCATGAAATATAATGTGGCCAAATCGCTTCCATGGACTTCAGCAAAGGTAGTTTAATAACATTGCATATTGAAAAGGCCATCTTAAAAGTTAAAAATTAAATTGAAACTATCAGTGATGAACATTTATCTATCTGAAAACTTATTGTAGCTCTTTCCTTAAAGAATCATTTGTTTTGATTAAAATCTGAAAGACCTGAGCCTCCCGAAGTATGATCTGGGGCGTCAGAGGTGGGGCGAGGAGACAGAAGCGTTGCACTGCAGTTGGTGGGAAGAGCATGTGTTTTAACACCTTCAGGTCTGTACAAAGGATCTGAATCCAGACTTGGTCACAATTTGCCGTGCTCCTTGTCCTGGGCCAGCAGTTAATGATACATTCCTCACTGCAGCCACGCCTCAGCCTCTGTGCGGAAGTTAACATGTGTGAACCTTTTGCTTGTATGTTTTCATCTGTGAGCTAAACTGCCATTTTCTTCCTAATATATAGTTTCTGATCAACCTTGCTGATATATTTCACCTCTTCATCATGTTCCTCACTGCCATTGCTTAATTCCATGCAGTTTATGAACTCATGATGTGGAGGGATTTAAGATGTGATCAGCTTCTTCCTTTCTTAGGGAAGGGAGTTCTCAAAGCACAGCTACATTTTCAGTCTGTGACCCTCTCCAGACCTTCTTCAAGGTCTCTAAGGCCAGAGTCGATTTCCTAGTAAAACAGAAAAGTCTCAAAATAATTTAGATTCTGATGACCATTTATTTAACACACTTATCTTATGATTTCTGCATTATTTGGGAGAGTTGATTAAAGTTAGAAATGGCCAGTGAGAAACACATGACAGATACTGAAGACAGATATTGAAGACAACTGACTTGGGCTAGGGATTTAGCTCAGTGGTTCCAGTGTTTGCCTGGCGAACACAAGGTCTCAAGTTTGATCCCAGGTACTACATACCACAATGCTGGGCATAGTGGCTCACACCTGTAATCCCAGCACTCAGGAGGCAGAGGCAGGCAGGTTGCTGTGATTTCAAGGCTAATCTGGGCTACATAGTGAACTCAGGATCAGCCTGAACTACATAGCAAGACCCAGTCTCAAAAAAAAAAAAAAAAAAAGACAACTGTTTTGACAATATTCATGAAGGCAATACTGTGCTATCTAAAGCAGTTAAACAAAAATGGTCTTAAAACTCTTATTTACTTCTTCTCTTATTTCAGAGAAGAATTTGAAGTAGTGACATATTTGTTGATATGAAAGGTATCATTACTTTGTACCTTTACTTCTGATCATTTTTCTCAATATTTTGAAAAGCTCTGAAACAGTTAAGTTCTTCAGGTGAATGCTGTCCTGCCCTTTCCCTTTTCTGAGAAGGCTGTGCCTCCCTGCAAGTCATAAGCCCTATGTCTGTGGATGGGAACCCAGTGCGAGGATTCATTCATAAGAACCGCTTACTGTGTGTGAACGCACACTCCTGTGAGTGATAGGTGGGCATTTGTGAGGAACGGCTGAGCAGGAAAAGGCAAGGAACCAGCATGCTTGCTGTAGAAGGATTTGTGGGGACTGACAAGGCTGCAAAGGGGATTGGAGCTTCCTCTTGGAAGTTCTGGATGGTGGCAAGCGTTAGTCGTTATGGTGTCTCCACCCATTAACTTGTAAGGATCCCCTTATGGCAAAGGGGCAGTTTGTTCTGTAGACACTGGGAACTGGTCAGGTGCTGTTTCAAGGCCGGTGCTTCCTTTTCTCGTGAATTATGCTTTCATGTGCATGGTGAGGTCAGGGCGGCTCTGACTGCAGCGTGGGTAGCCGCTGTAGCTCGGGACTGCTATGAATGGAACCGTAGAAAGTATGTTTGTCCTGTCACGGGCTTCTTGAGCACTAGACTAGAGGTATTAACAAAGTCTATGTGGTGTCCCACTCAACTTTTAGTGCTTCTCAAAAGCGCTAAAACTGTTGATAATGGAGAATGTTAAACCTGATTTGAAATAAGAAATGTATTGTCCAAAAGTACACCAGAAGTGGGACCTCATATGGAAAAACTGAGAGGCCCGAGTTTAATTTATTCTCCTTAGTATCCATACTCTCACTTTTGCGCTTTTACACTTTGTCCATATCACAAAGCCATATTATGTTAGGCAGCCTATGTTTCTGGCGTGTGTTCCCTAGAGTGATTCTAGAGTACGCGACTTTTGTAGTAAAGATAAGATTATGGAACAAAATAGCAAAGATGTGTGCTTATGTAGGATCGCTAGACTGCTTGTTTCTAAAAGCAAAATAACTTGTTCTGCATTATCAATGTAAAGGATGTAATTTATTAAGATATTTCTTCCGTACCTCTATCAATTTTTACTCTGATCAGTTTATATCTGTTATAGTTGCTTAAATCTTCATTTCTAAGTTTCAAGGATAGTTGAAACATATGACACTAATGCTAACAGATTTTTTTTTAAAGTTCAGTTTTCTAATAGAAATCATAAAAGCATTATTACATAGTGTGTGTTGCTCCCCCTGCTGGCTATATTGTGGTACTTTCCTAACTAAAGTTTCCATCCTTAGGCAGGACTCCATGAATGGGTATACACAGTATTTCTCTTTGGAGTTATTTTTGTTTAGAAATACTTTAATTTCATATATAATATAATTAGCTTTTAATAGAAGACAAGCTTTTTGTAATTTGTCAGCTCATGTATGAACAATGCTTATCTTTCATAATAATGCGTTTGTTGGAGTCAAAATACTTGCCATAATCTTTTTGCTAATATCCCATGTTAAATTCAGTAGAGAAGGAAGCATTTCCCCGAATGTCTCTGCTTTATTGTAAATAATTACCCTGTGAAAGTCCATGTCCATAAATCTGTGTGCATGGATAGTATGTGCTAACTACAGGCCGGGAAACACTGTGAGGCTTTAAGAAGAGCACTGTCCATAGGGCGAGTCGGCACTGGTGAGGTCCTGAGAGTCCTAGTGGCCAGAAAGCAGCAGTCACGGTTATTCGGCTCTTCTCTGCACCTCAGGCCGGGATCGGGAGTCAGCTCCTGATCCTTCGAGGGGCTTTATGTTTGCAGAGAAAGTAAATATTGAAGGGAAGCATCATGTTGCCATTGGTGCCAGATGAAGCAACGACCCCGGAGTCTCATTTCCAAAGAGTGAATTCAGAGATGACAAAGGTCATTCCCCAAACGACAGGTCAAGGTGACCGAAAAATTTAGGGTCATTACTTTATAAATATCAAGTAAATTAAAGTAAGATTCTGCCCTGATTTAAAGGTTCCCTCATTCTCGCACCTTCTTTAAATGAAAACATGTATTCCTATTCTGTGTATACCCTCTGTTCACTATTTTAACAAATATTTACTGAGATTATGCACAATATTCTCATACGGCTTTGTGTTCCATCACACTGTATTATCATTGATACCTTACTTGTTTCTTCCACTGGATGCTCAAATTAATGCTCATTGGCTGTCTGGATGGGTGGATGGAAGGCTGGATGTTAGACACACAGCACAGGGTAAAACCCTATGAATCATCACATGGCCTTTAATGTTCTTGAATTTTGCAGTAATTGTGTGGGGGTTGGGTGTGTTTTTGGCTGGTTATATATACACATAGATGTTTTCACGAGGTTTAGTTGATTTTATTTTCCAATACAACTATATTCATCCAAGGAAGTCTAGTATTCTGAATCAGTAGAAAGTCTTAATCATAGGGTGTTTTAAAAGAAATTTAGCTTGTTAGTCACACACACTTTTTTTTTTTTTTTTTTTTTTTTTTTGAGACAGGGTGTCGCTTTGTAGTTCAGGCTGGCTCTGAACTCACTATGGAGCCCAGGCAAGCCTCGAACTCAGCAATCCTCCTTTCTCTGCCTCCTGAGTGCTGGGATGACAGGCGTGAGCCACCACGCCCGGCAGTGTGGTATGCGGTATTGATTGCCAGTGGGCATGAGTCTCCATGCCCAGCATTGTATGTGGTCACCAGGGATTGAACTCAGGACCTTGCACTTGCGAGGCAGGCGCTGGAACCACTGAGCTAACCCTTATTGAACTCAGGACCTTGCACTTGCGAGGCAGGCGCTGGAACCACTGAGCTAACCCTCCGGCCCAGTCACACACACTTTAAGTAACAACTTAATGCTACTGATTTTTCTAAGTTAACGTCCAATGTTCTATGTTTCTATGGTCCTTGTATAACAAAGGAGCAAAACTCGTTAGTATCTAATATGCTGTTGGCATGAAGATTAGTATATGTGTCTGTACAAATAAAGGATGTTAAAATGTTTTCAAATGATTTATTTTAATTGCATTTCAACCTACAACAGTGATAATTTTATTCATTTTCTTATTACTTTTTTTTAGGAAGCCCAAAATAATCTAATGATTATCATAAGAAATAGTATAGCCTTTAACTAAGTCTATAGCTCTTTTTATTAATATTGTAGAGTTTAAATTTATTTTGTTACATATGATGTTACTATAAGATATATTTTAGAATAATAGAAAAATGTTTTACTTCTACTGCTCCTTTTACCTATAATTTTACAAGTAAATTCATAGAATCTGTTCAGATCAGAAATAACTACAAAAATTACTAACAGGCTGATTTTGGCATGTACTTTCATTTGATAAAGAGGAGGACACTTGGCCCCAGAGAGAGGTAGGCCAAGATTTCTGAAGTCCTAGTGCCCGGGCCACATTTTCTGATTAAGCAGGAAGTTTTTTATGTTATCAATAGAGGAACTATCTTATCTAATATCCAGGAAGAGCACTTTGCTGAATTAATTAGCTCATCATGTCACTGAACTTATGTGTAACATTTCCATATTTCTCTTCTTTGCAGAATGCAAAGTATGGCGAAATCCACTAAATTTATTTAGGGGTGCTGAATATAATCGGTAAGCTTTTTAACAGCTTGGGAAACAAATGCATCTGATTCAGAAGGCAAAGACAGCAGCAAATACTTCTGCTGGTTCATTTAGGGGTCAGACAGCAGTATTAGTGCTTCTGTCTTTTGAATACTATCCTCAAATATTTTGATTTTTCTGTTTTATCAGTGGTATATAGCATTGGGCTTTGGATAATGTACAGAAATGTATTATCTTTAGAATTTGTATTATAATTATGTTTTTTGATACATATTATACAATGAAAATATTTGGAGCCTAACCTGGAACTGGCCCTAAGTTTGCCACAGAAGTTATGTTAAAATTTTCTTTAGTGAAGTAATTAGGCAAATTAGGGTTTTTGTAGCCTTTGGAGACTATCACTCACAATCCTAATTAGGGAAGGTTTTCCACCATCAAGAGTTAGTAAAATTTTAAGGCAAGAACACTGAGAGCAATGTTTACTTCTTTCCTTTATGTAACTCTTGAAGCAGAACATGATGAAAAATTTTTTTCTTCATAACTTTAGTCACAGTTCATGATTTCTGTTTCAGCTCAACTGCAGCTTTCTGCTTAGCCTGCCTTCTTTTCTCCAAACTGTCTGCCATTGCTTTCCTCTACAGGTACACTTGGGTGACGGGCCGAGAGCCTCTGACCTACTATGACATGAACCTGTCTGCCCAGGACCACCAGACATTCTTCACCTGTGACTCTGACCATCTGCGTCCTGCAGATGCAAGTATGGAAAACCTTTCAGAGCGTGCAGGCTGTGGCGGGGGTGGGTGGGTAGCTTGTCTTAAATACCAAGGTTACTGCTTTCAGAATATCTGCCCTGTTGAACCCACTGCACAAAATACTGACCTCCTGATTGACTAGTAGAACCAGGATTTGGACACTTAAATATTGAAGTGCTTTTTTTTTTTTTTTTTTTGTGATACTGGGAATCAAATTCAAATACTGAAGTATTTCAGTGCTGTATACAGTGAAATAGCCATGTAATGTAGAAATGGAGCTCCTTTTACTTTAGAACAGGATTTAAAATAGTACATCAAAGTTGTATTGATATATTTTGAGGAATATAAGTCTGACATGAAACTAATTAAGTTCCTAGTTGAAGTGGAGTAGGTCTTATTTCCTTGATATTTTCTAATTAGAAATTAGGATTCACTAAATGATCAATGAATATACTGTGTTTTAATGACTTATAAACCTGTATAGGTTTGCTGGCATTAAATGGGAGCATGGTCTTAGCTACTGAATTCCATGTGTATTTTCCACCCTAAGGAAGATTATGTTTAGCATACATTTCATACTGTTCAAGGTCCAAATAATCCCACTGGTATATTTTATATTATTAAACTTAAAGCAAACAGATGAACAAAATCTTTTTAAAAAAGGAATTTCTATGTGCTCTTGTGAAACTGACTTATAAAATAAAGAAAATTTTTCAAGCAAATTAAGAAACTTGTTACATCATAGTAAATATTACCAACATTGAACTTTTTACAGTATAATCACATGTGCTCTGGTTTGCAGGCAGTTTTAAATTATTTATTATTATTATTTTTTGGACAGGGTCTCTCTTTGTAGTTCAGGCTAGTCCTGAACTCACTATGTAGCCCAGGCAAGCCTCGAATTCATAGTAATCCTCCTCTCTCTGCTTCCTGAGTGCTGGGATTACAGGCATGAGCCACCACGCCCAGGATTGTGATATGTGTTACTGGGGATCTAACTGGGGACCTTTCACTTGCCACGCAGACACCGGAATCACTGAGATAAATCCCCAGCCCATGAAGGCAGTTTTGAGAAGCAAGTGTACATGTGAAACAAACACCTAAAGCCACCTTTTACCCACCCAGCTCTTTCTAATGAATTCAAAATATGCTAATGTCTAGAGCCCACAGCAGATATGTACTTGGGCAAATGATTATTAGAAACTATTTATCTAAATAAAATGAGGAAATTAGTAGAATGTCATTTCAAAATGTGTAAAATAACATATGTTCTCTAATAGTAAATGAAATCTCTCCTAGAGTGCTTTTTCTTTGGCAGTTTGTGCTGCCCCTCTTAGTAATAAAATAGCTTCTTGTAATCTAGTCTGAAAGCTATTAATGGGTCTGTTGGGTCTTCCTAATCATATATACTGATTGACTTGCTTTCTTTTCTTTTCCTGAAATAGTAATGCAGAAAGCCTGGAGAGAGAGGAACCCCCAAGCTCGGATTTCTGCAGCTCATGAAGCCTTGGAGATAAATGAGTAAGTGGCGGGCATGGGTCTTCTGGTTGAAAAGGAAATTCACCTCTTGCTGAGCACATTCAGTTGCTATTGATGGGATACTTATATTGAAGTATACATTTGAACTAGGGGATGGGGTGATTTAGGGAGTATATTTTATAAAATCTTAGAAAATTTTATGGACACCCATGTGATGGTGGTTTTAGTCGACTTAGTGGCTTTGCTATGACCTTATGTGAAATTCTTTTTCTATCTCTGGCATATTGTGAGGACATAAAAAAATATAATTCAACATATATCTAAAACATTTGGATGGGGGAATTCTTCCAGATGTAGAAGACCATGTGTACTATCACATTTTCTAGGGAAAACTTCTGTTAGTGGAGGAAACTTAATGGACACGTGAGGTGAACAATATTTTAAGATCAAGACAAAGATAAGAGGAAATGTCCTTAGTAATGTTAAATGTTCTTTGGTTTACCAAGGAAGGCTGGAAAATCTCTTCTGGAGGGCTCAGAAAATGAGAAAGATTCTTAAAGTCAGAGTCATAAAAACTTAGGGTTGGCAGAGACCTTAAAGGTCATTTAGCTCAACCACCCATCTGGCGCTTGAATCACCTCAACACAACACTTGCCAAGTGGTCATTGTTAAAATATTTTATGAGTTTTCTGAAGATGGTTACAGAATCTTCTCCAGAGATCTTAGAGAAAAAAAAAATCACTTGAAAGTTGGAAATTCTACCATTGTAATCAGTTGATCTGTATGATTTCCAATTGTGTCATGCAAGATATTTACTTTCCACCTTCTTCTCATCTATAAAGTTGATATGCCCGCCTTCTGTGTTGAATCTGTGTTTCTGAGGAAAGGATCAGGTTCAGCCACAGACCACTGTGAGTGATACATAGAAACTACACTGCAGGTTCATGTCCTCGTGATCACTATCCTTTGGAATTATTCAACTAGCACCTAAGCTGTCTAGTTACACTATGATTCAGTCTGTTTCTCTATTTTGATTTTAATAATGAAAGTTGTAGCTGTGAATCTTTAGTTTATAATAAATCTACTAGAGAAAATGAAACTAACACAACTTGACATATATTCTTTGGGAATCAAAGCTGGCTGCTGGTGGTTTTTACTTTCTTAACATACTTGGAGACCATCTTTTTTTATTATCCATTAGATTATCTTTCTAAATTATTATTCTGTAGTTTTAGAAGTCAGCCCTCTTCCCTTTTCTAAAAGTGTGTCCTGTATTTGTTATTTCATCTTCTTGTCATTCTTTGTAATTCCTCAGCTATCCATGGAGAAGAATTCCATGTCTGCCTTCAGGGTCCTTTGGCTTTCTGGAATTTGACCATCCGAATACCATAAGTCATTTAGAATGGATCTGCTGTTTACTGTCTTGTCTTTTTACCATTTCAGAGTTGAATTTCTTTCCCCCTTTTGAGTCTGACAGTTATTCTTATTGTCAGGAACAAGATTGGAGGGAGAGAGTTTTTGTTTCTTTTAATTATCTACTGCTGTTAACCATACAGTTTCTTTGATTTGGTGTTTTGTTGTTTGCCTTTTTGGCTTATTTGTTTTGGTGGTTCTTTTGGAGAAATGAAAGTGTTTTGGTACCTTAACCAGAATTTATAAACAAAGAATAGTTGTTCCTAGTGGGTCTGTTTTGAGAGGAATCTTTTTTTATTTTTAAGTTTCAGGTAATTTGGTATTTTAGCTCTCTTCATAGTATTCTTATAAATTCCTTCCACTTTCTTATACTCCTTAATAATATCCACTCTTTACATCTTTTTTTACATGTCCCTCAAGAATCTGACCAGTGAGAGCTCTCTGTGAAACCATTTTGGTTACTTAAGTGTACCCCCTTTCTTCTCAAAAGGGTCATTTGTGATTGTAGTTACAGTTGGACATTTAGAAGCTGCTCAATGCTCCTAAACTGTTTTTCCTGTTGTGTCTCATGCCATTGAATCATACTTCTTTTCTTTGAATATATTGAAGTCCACCGCCCCCTCTTTGATTACCTTAAACTCCAAAATGACATAGTAACTCTCTCTGAATGTTCCTACAAATTTTCATTTCACCAACTATTTTTTTCTTCTTGGTCAGAATTAGGTCCAGAGTTGAAGTTCCCCTAATTGCTTCCTCTACCATCTGGGAGATAAAATTGTTACCAAAGTAAGTCAAGAACCTGTTGGGTGCCCTACTTCTAACCAAGTGAGACTTCTCACAGATACCTGGATGGTTGACCCCCATCATCACATTTTCTTGCTTCTGTATGTGTATTGTGTTGTGACCAGGACGCATCATCTATATCTTCCATTGAGCTGAGCAGTCTGTTCTGTACTCCTCATTAGCACTTCTATTGCTCTCTTCTATTTCCTTCACTCACAAACTCTTAGCATGTTTTTACCCCAACTCATGAGTTTCCACATGGATGTTTGTTTCTTGGCCAGTAGTGCTACTCTGCCTCTCCTCCTAAGAATACTGTTTGAAATGTAACTAAGTAAAGCAAGCAAGGCAGCCTTAACCTTCTTGAGTTCCCAGCCTACCAACTGCACTCTTATAGCTGGTTCCTCAGATGCTGTATCTACCACTCAGTATTGTAATCCCAATTTCCATTTCATTGTCCTTGGCCAGTATTTATATGCAGGCATCTGAAGCTGTAAGTATTTCCTCTGATGCCTAGCCCAGTTATTCTCTCCAGTGAATCACTAGACACTTTCTGCATCATTATTGTCTTTTCCAAGTCCTGTATACTGCCCTCCATAGTAATTCCTTCTTAGCTTTTGTGTGTGTGTGTGTATGTGTGTGTGTGTGTGTATGTGTGTGTGTGTGCTATCTCACCAAAGTCAGTTTGAAACCCCTAAGAGGGACTGGCTAAATAAGACCCCTCCTTAAGGATAAGTTTAATTAGTGGCCCCAAAACACATATTATCTGTTAAGTTCACACTGCTTATTCTAGCTGGTGGTTATAGTTTATGACTAGTAACATTGAGTTTTATGTTCTATTTATTTTCCCTCTGGTGGTGACATGGAGATAAGGGAAATGGCTACAGAGAGACAATAAAGAAGGAAAGTAAAGGGTTGGTGCAGATCGAACCTGTGTGGTCTGTTTTGGCCTCACCATTTTCCTATCAGGCTCCCTTTCATTGGCAATAGGTTGTTCTTTTTATGACTGGGAGGTTTAAACTTCCAGGAGTTTCCTTTGTTCATTTGTTAACTGAATATCCTTTCTGGTTTCCTATCTTAGAGTGTAGGGAAGGATTATGTGAGATGATATATGTTAAGTGCCTGGTACAGTGCTTAAAATACTAAGCAACAAATGGTAGCTTGTTGTCACAGGCATAAGATTGAAGTCTTTCTAGCTACTGTGGCTGTCAGGTTTTAAGCTCCTCAGAAACATCAGTACCTGTAGGTTCTTCTAGTGTTCTCCAAAGCAGAAAATCAGTGCTATTCTGAGATGTCGAGGCAGTTTTGTAAAATGAGTAACTTGATTTAATGAATTTCTTATTCTGAAGAAATCCTTAGATTGAAGAGAATTTGTGTTTAGTAAATGAAAATAAAAGTATATGTGAAACTGTTGGAAGGAGATATTTAACAGCAGCTAATATCATTATCATTACTGGCTGATCATCGAGCATGAATCACATGCTGGCTACTGTACTGTGCACTTTACAGGCATCACCTTACATAACCTTCACAACAGACTGTGAACAAATATGTTCCACATTGTTCTGTGTCTGGGAGGCAGAGTAATAACTAGTGCAAAGTGACACACGAACGTGGGGCTGAGTCCATGTGTGAGCCCGTGCCCCTAACATGACCCATCCTCCCTCCAAGCTAAGATATAGACATTTCTTTTGTACCATTATTTTGTGTCAACAACTACAAACAGAGGTGCATGAACCAGTTGGCCACTCTGCATGTTTTGGCATAACTCCTTGCCCTTCCGCATGTGACCTGTGCTCTGTCCCGTGCCCCTGGACTTTTAATTGACAGCGGCTGTTATCCGGGTGACAGGTGTGCAACTGCTTACATTCTCTTGGCTGAAGAGGAAGCAACAACCATTGCTGAAGCAGAAAAGCTGTTCAAGCAGGCCCTGAAGGCTGGCGACGGATGTTACCGGCGTTCTCAGCAGCTACAGCATCATGGGTCCCAGTATGAAGCCCAACACAGTAAGGTTCCCACTGGTTTGATGTTTTGGGGAATCAGTACTAAAATGAATAATCACAGCAAATTTTAAGTCCAGTTCAAAATTTGATTCTCCTAGATGAGAATAGATATTGGCTTTTGCTTTTCTTGGGGTTTTATTACTTTTTTGTAAGAGCACCTGGTACATAACCTCATTTCTGTTTATGTTCACATTCTCTTTCCTTCCAGTTGACTCCTAATGCCAACAGTAAAACCCAGTAACCTTTAATAGCAGCTTTATTTCTTCCAAGAATTCTTAGACACTTCTTTTTGTCAGTTGCTTCTCTGCCTCATAGTTTTAAGTCAGTTCAGAAACAAGACTTAAATTAGTATTATCAAAGGTTTTATCCTATATGCCTTCTACAGCATAAGTTGAAATAGGACAATTAAAAATATATAGTTATTGGTGATTGTGTCGGCATTTAGCTCTATTTAAGGAACATTGACTATTGGCTTCTAGAAAGACAGTATTTTTAGTTCCAAATTATTATTATATTTAAACAATGTTTTCTTTTATTTAAAATAGCTCTTTAAAATCTGAGATCTTTCACTTTAGAACACTAAAGAGAGTCAGTGATATTAGGGGGGAATAAGACAGAATGGTTTTTGGAATTCTCTGATCCCTTGACTTCTTTGTTAGTTATTTAAATAGAACTCAGTAGTCCTTCTGGGAGAAAAATGTTTTCATGGTCCAATCAGAATGATATCTGGAATTCTCTGAGCCCTTGTCTTATTTTGTTAATTATTTAAGCAGAACTCAGTGGACCTTCTAGGAGAAAAATGTTTTCATTGTTCAGTATGGGTTGTTGACTTAAGGTAGAAGGGTCTTGTTACTTCTTTTATCTCTCCTTCATTTTGGAGAGCACAACAAACCTCCTTCATCCATGAGATCTTACATTATATTTTAATATTAAACTTGGATTTAGTATTATAATTGACTATTAGTCTCTATGATGAAAGTGCCAGGAAGATCTTTCCCTTACACTCTATGCATACACAGTTTGTATTTTTATTCTGCAGTGAGTTTACATGTTAATGAAGTCTCTAGTCACATCTATATCTTGCTTTTTACAAAAAAAGTATAACAGTACATTTTGAAGATATATAGTAAATTCTATCTTGTGAACTAAATGGCAGTTAATACATGAAATTATATAACATACTATAACTTAAGAAATTTTATTTTTTTATTCTCTAAATTAAATCCTTTCTACCTGTTGTCTACCCATAAGAATATAATCACATCTTTAAAATCAGTTGTAGGTACTTGGCAGTTTTTCAGCACACATCTTGTTCTCATTGTTTAAACTTGAAATGTTCAGACTTTGGTCTTAACATCTTTTAATAGCTCCATATTATATATATATGCTTAATCTGTAACAGGTGTGTCATATTTTTTTGAAACATGGTAATTTTATTGAGGATTAAACATACGCACATTCTCACTGGTCTGGAAACATATCCAAAATGACATATAATTAAATGAAAGATTAAGATAAGAAGTTGTTAATGTACTTTTTAAGGACTATTTTAGTGACTATTGTTATAACTATTTAGCTTGTCAATGCTTTCTCTAACACTAGAGTAGTTTTTCATTTTGTTGCATACTCTATTGTCATATCTGGAATGTGTTATATTTCCATCTAAAGTCGGCTGCTTTGGGGACCTGGAGATGATTATGATGTCACTAGTGTTAGAGAAAGAATAATATAAAACAGAAGTTCAAGATGAGGCTTCTCCAGACTTAATGTCAAAATGAAAAAAAAAATAGTTCATCAGAATGCAACCTGAGATTCACCTCTGTGCATCTTTACCAAAAGCATGCACACTTGAAGAATGTGGAATTTTCTTGCTTAGGAACTGGACACAATGTAGGTATATTTATCTCACAGAATTTTGTAGCAGAAGATAGTATTTGTTATCAAGTATTAGCATCCTAACTCAAAAGCACGAAGTAGGTATTTGGGTACATGATTTGACCTTTGGAAGTCTACATGAGATTACTCCGTATTCATTGTACTATTATCAAAGCTGTCCATGTTTCTGGCAGTAAGAAAAAGCCAAAGAACCAGTCTCTTCACTCTGAGGTTTTTCTTTAAGGGCAAAGCAAATGAACCTCTATGTCTTTTCTTGCTGCTCAATTGAAAGGTCTTGATGTTTGAAATTCGGGTGTTTTCTATCTTCTTTAGGACGTGACACCAATGTCTTAGTGTACATCAAAAGAAGATTAGCAATGTGCGCCAGGAGACTCGGGAGGACCAGGGAAGCAGTGAAAATGATGAGAGATGTGAGTCCGGATTTGTGTTTGGGTTCTGTGGAAATGATTTGGCTTACAAATGTGGAACCCACTGAATAGACCTGACAGACAGATGATGGTGCGGTGGCAATGGGCTCTTGAGCCAGCTTCCACTGATTGCGTGATTGATCTTGGACAAGTTACACAACTTGTGTGCTCCAGTTTCCTCATTTATAAGATGAGACACCAATAGCAATCTTCACAGTAACAATCTTGGGATCCCTGTAAGAATTAAATGAGCTAATACATGCAAAGCTTTTGTTAGGGTGACTGGTATATTAAAAAATCTCAATAGATGTTCTCATTAGTAAGCCTTTGGGTCTATAGCTGGAAACCAATAATGAGATCAGCATTTTAGCTGACTTTTTCTGTGTGGGCTTGTTAGGAAGGTTTGAATAGATTATGGATAAAATTACTATTCTCAAATTTAGTAATATTATGAGCTAATTGTATCATAGTCATTTCAAGCATTTTCCTAGATTCTAGATTCTTTTTTTGGCGAAGAAAAAAATACATGTCTTATATTTTATCTTTATTGTTTCATGATTACACTTTCTTTGATTCTTGAGAATCAGGTAGTTTATCAATTTTAGTCAATATAAGAAAGAGAAAGGCAATAGATAGGAGTTTTCAAAAAAAAATAGAACTTAGGGAGGTTATTGTGTAACTTCAGAACAATGGTTTTAAGAGAAACCAATCAAGGAACTTCTACATTTTAGTTGTTACTAATGAATACTTTTTAGAAAGAAACTGACTCAGTGTGAGTTGTGTTTATAAGTCAGTTTCTTTTAAAGGCAACCTTAGAAAAACCTTAGTCAGCATTCATTCTTCAACTGTGACAGCTACCCTTTATAAAAGCAGAAAAGCCAAGGGGCAAGACAAAAGTGGCATCTTGCTCAATTTTGAGATCACAGAGTTGAGCACAGGACTGTGCAAACCCATCCTTTCTCTGTTCATTTTGCGAATGGCAGTTATTTGTGTAGATTTTCAGGTACTTTGGAAGCAGGAGCCTGTACTCAGGGTCATCTGGTTATTTCTGCAAGTTACAGCATAATGGGTAGGCTTGGATCTCCCCCCTCCATTGCAGCAGTGTACTCCTCAAATATGAGGAGGCGAGTAAGTGGTGGGGCGACTCTGGGAATGATATACGCTCAAATAGGATTTTGAATGAAGGAAGAACTGAAAAGAATTTGTTTTATAGGGTGAAAGCTGATTTTAAGAAAAAGAGATTTCTGTGAGGTACAAACTCACCTCAAATCTTTGTAGCTTATAGAAATTCCATCCCAGGTACAGCAAAGAAATTCTGCTCTCAGTTTCTGAAGGAGTGAAAACTTTATGAAGTATCAGTATTTATTTTAGACTGGCCAGTCATGTAAACTTTTAATACAGTGCTGTGTTTTATTGCCTCTTCTTAACTGTAATTAGCTGGAATAAGCATGCTTAGAGAAGCAGATTTTAGTGATTTTATTATAAACTTAGGAACTTCTATAGAAAAAAATTTTGACTTTTAATTTGTTTTTTATCAGTTTTATTCTGCTTACCATTTCAATATCTTACATAAAAAACACATGTGATTACCAACTATACCTTTAATACCATACATCTACTCTGATTTACTTTGTAATTTAACATTACTTTATATTTGAAATTCTATTTATTGACCTAACTCAAATATAGGTTTAGGGAGAATGTGTAGGATGAAGTAGAAAAAAACAGGGAGTCCAAACCTGGCTGGGAATCTTAGCATCGCTGTTTTCTAGCTTTATAGTGCAAGGCACTTACTGTTTACGGACAACCCATTCAGTCTTCCACAATTTGAGGAAAATGACTTGCCCCCTAATAGGAATGAGTGGGAAGAATTAGATGGTATCCTGAGAAAACACACAGCACACAATAGGTTTGTGTGTTGGCCAGCTTTCCTGTTGCTGAGACAAACTGTCACCCGCAATTTAAAAGAGCAGAGGTCTGATTTGGCTCATGATTTCTGAGGGTTCAGAACATAGTAAGGCTACAAGGGAGAGACTTCCTGGCAGAAGCATGCAACAGAACAAATCTGTTCAGTTCGTGACCACCAGAAAATGGAGCAGAGGAGCATTGCCAGAGAGAACAGCACCCAGCAGGGGGTTTAAGTCAGTGAGGTTTAAAATCACCGCTAGTGGTCATAGCAGATGTATGGTCTTTTCCCTTGTTTTTCTGTATTGTGTAAGCTATTATGTAATTTGTTGTTCTCCTCAAGGACATCTTGGGGGTAATTCTGATTTTCTTTTTTTAATTAAATTTTTAACATGAAATATATTTTTTATTTTTAACTGACTCAATGATTGTACATATTTACAGGGTGCATTGTGATATTTTAATACAGTGTGTAATGATCATATCATGGTAATTGGCATATCCATGAGCTCAAACTGATTTCCTTTTCTTGAATGAATTAATCAAGTGATCTCTTTCTATATGCACACATGCATATTTTAGCCATGTTTATATCTATATAGATAGATGTTTCCTGTATCACATTTCTAAAACAACCTGTCATATTCTTAAAATACCAGTACATGTTGGCTTTTCTCTGAGTTTATGAAAGATCTCATAGATATGGGCCCTGCAGGTGTGATAGTCATATTAATGGTATTGTTAGGTATAGTGGAGATGCAGTTTTTTTGAAGGGAAATATTCGAAATGCTTCCTCCTTCAGACAATGCTTCTGTCAGTCCTTGCACTTCACACAGAGGAGGAGTGGCCAGAGACCTCGGTGTCTGTTTCAGCTGCAGCTGAGCCCCCAGCCTTGCGGCAGACATTGTTGTTAGTCAAGCCTGACCTGTTTGATTCCACTTTGATCACAAGGCAGACTTGACTCAATCTTGCTGTAGAACTTCCTCTGATAAAATAGCACAATGGATTCCAGGTAGCCTACTTATAAGCATTTGGGGAGGAGGATCTAATTTTTTTATTGACATGACCATCCACTCCCCGTGTCAATGG
The DNA here is from genome assembly GCA_004025085.1 of Thryonomys swinderianus. Lineage (NCBI taxonomy): Eukaryota > Metazoa > Chordata > Mammalia > Rodentia > Thryonomyidae > Thryonomys > Thryonomys swinderianus. Next base: position 13,444 of record PVIC010019132.1, on the reverse strand, counting down.
GTTTGAATTTTATTGAAGCAGATTGTAAACTGGAAATTGAAATGCTAGAACCAAATATCTTCCATGTAAAAAAGATATAGTCATACAAAAAATTCTCTGGAAACAAGCTAAGAATGGACAATTAGTAAAATATTATGAAAGAGGATGGAAGGAGATTCTGGGAAGAGGACTGTAGATAATGTTTTTAGATTCCATGGCTTGACACTACTATGACCTAAATAAAATATTAATAGCACCAGCAAAATGATGATGAGGTAAGTGCACATTGATTCTTTAGTTTTAAGATTTGTGGCTTCTCATTTTCTTTTTATATTGCTATGCATTTATAATACATAACAGCTAAGTTCAGTTTGGGGAGTTGAAACACATACAGAACATTTATCGTTTTGATCACTTTACCCTTCTCTCTCCCCTTTCCCTGATACCCTTCCCGATCTCCAAATGGTCTGCCTTTTTGATTCCTGTTATCTCTCCTTTATTTTATATTTATTTACTTATTTATATTTTAGGTTTCTCATATAAAACAAACCATGTGATATTAAACTTTCTGTGCCTGTAATATTTCACTTACTATCTTGTGCTCAAGTTCCATCCATTTTCCTATAGGTGACAGGATTTCATTTCTGAGTGGTATTCCTTTTTGTAATATGCACCACATTTTCTTTGTCCATTCACCTGTTGATGGGTGTCTAGGCTGTTTCCAGAGACTAGCCACTGTGAATTGCCCTGCTATAAACATGGGTATGCATGTATCACTATAGTATTATACTTTACTGCTGGGAATGTAAACTAATATGATGACTACAGAAATTCCTAAAAAACTAGCAGAAGAAATTCCATTTGACCCTGCTCCACATCTCCTGGTTATGGTCCCAGAAGAATTAAAAGACACCATATTGTAGCATCTTCTCATTTTCTAAAGCAACATGTTAATTATTTTGAATACCTAGGATGTTTTACTTCAAGTACCTTTCTGTTGTATTTCTGGCAGTGGGTAGAAGCCAGCGCAGTAGCTTGGGAACTTCACTGTTACGTAGTATTTATTGTTCAAATGAAAAGATTTAAATTTTCTGCTTTCTTAAATTTAAGGAAAAGTCTATGTGCTTGTTTTCATTTTTGGTGATTTAACATTTGGTAACAGTTAATGTTTGGTATATAACATTTTTCTTTTTAATATCTACCTAAATCGTAGCCGAAAGTTTGCCCTCTATTTTCCCTTGGCCCCATTTCAGTCAATTTGGAATGGAATTCATAAGATTGATGACTGTGGTCGGGGCCCTGAACCATGCCGGCAGCCCTAGTGTGGATGAATTGGTATAGATGGGATAGTCTGCTCTTAGGAAAGGACTTAAAAGTTCCCATTGCCCCAGGTCATTTGATGTAGAGCAGGGTTTCTCAGCCTTGGCACTGTAGACATCCTGGGTCAAATAATTATTTGTTGGTGATACAATGAGGAGTCTGTGTTGTGTATTTAAGATGTTTAGCAGCATCTTTGGCCTTTACCTACTAAATGCCAGTAGCCACCTATGTCCCTCTTACTACCCAGGTATCTCCAGACATTGTTCATTGTTTCCAGGCTGGGGTAGTGGTGTGGTAGCCATTCCCTGTTAAGAAGCTGTGACCTAGAGAATCCTGAGATGAGTACATTTGTTCCCAAGCAGACATTGGGTTTTTATCCATTTGCAGTCTGAACTTGCAGTATAGATGGGCACAGGCTCCAGAATACTGCTAGACTTGACCAGAATTGTTTTGGGGACTGTTTTGCCCAGATAAGATTCCCTAAAAGAGAATAAAATGGGCAAGAAGGTTAAGTGAAGTGGGAAGTTTCGTTGGGGCTCTGGTGGGAGAGCTGAGAAAGGAAGGGGGCCCCGTGTGGTAGTGGTCCCCGTTTCCTCCTGCACACTCTGGATCACTGTTGCCCTAGATTCTCTAAAGTCTGCAGCTCCTTTGAAAGTCAGCCATAGGTTCTTTGACTTTCTCACCTCCTGTTTTCTCTCTTTTTGTCTTTGTCTTTACATCTCTGAGGGGTCTTCCTCATTCCTGTTTGACTCTGTGCGTATCACTGCCTTCTTTCCGTATCTGGTCTCTCGTTTGACTTAGATCATTGTGCCCTTCTTGAAATTTTATTTGCTTCATTTTGGGAACCCATGCTTTCTTAGTTCTCCTAAGATCTTAGTTTCCTGACTTATGGAAATGTCAGTGTTAGTTCTGAATAACTATATTTGGTCTGAGTTCGAATTTCCATCTAACTGCTGGCAAATGTTTCTGCTGTGTTTCATGTGTTCTAGACATCATTTTAAGCACTTTACAAATATGAACTTTTAAATTTTTGCTTACAACCCTTGATGTAAGTTCTTGTTCAAGACCATACAGCTGGGGCATATTCCTAGAGAGTGGCCTGTTCACCTCCTGTGTCAGTGTCAGTGTTTTGCATTCAATGCATAGTAGTGGTGAGGAGTTTAATGGAATGATTCATACAAAGCATTTGGCAGAGGATTTCATGAATAGGAAGTATTCATTCTTGCTACTCTTATCATTATTGTCTAAATTGTATCATCAAATGCAAAGGAAATGTGTGCTAGGTATAACTAGATTCCATTTCTCAATCAAAATTAGATGCTAATATGAGCCAGTGGTTCTGAAGTATTTTGGTCTCAGAATCTCTTTAAAATTATTTAGCAGCCCTAAATATTGTACCTATTGGTTTATTGACATTTAACATTTTACAAGTTAAAACTGGGAAACTTTTAAATAGTCACTTAAAAACATAACAATTTCAGGGCCAGGGATTTAGCTCAGTGGTTCCAGTGTCTGTCTTGCAAACGCAAGGTCCCAAATTGATCCCTGGTAACTACATACAACAATACTGCCCATGGGGACTCACACCCACCAGCAATCAGTAACACACAACACAATGCTGGATGTGGTGGCTCATGCCTATAATCTCAGCACTCAGGAGGCAGAAGCAGGAGGCTTGCTGTGAGTTTGAGGCTTGCCTGGGCTACATAGTGAGCTCAGGGCCAGCCTGAACTACAAAGCAAGACTCTGTCTCAAAAACAAAAAAAAAACTACATCTATTTTGCAGATGAGAAAAAGCCAAAGAGATGGGGGAGGAGTGAAGGAAGGGAGGAAAAGGGAACATGAAAAGAATTGAGATGTGTTAGGTGCATGCCAGTATGAATGTAATCATCACACCCTACAAACATGTACTAACAGAAATTTAAAAAGACAAGTATATTACATATTAACACAAATGACATTTATATGAAAAATAACTATCATTCAATAACTATTGTTAAAGTTAGTGAAAGGAGTGATATTGCTTTTGAGCTCTTGCAGTTCTCTTCAGTGTCTAGCTGAGAAAGAGAGTCAGAATCTCTAGTCTCAGGTAGTTTGTGGTGGTATCACCTAGCACGTGGCCTCTGAGAGTGACACTGTGTAGGGTCATGAGAAAGGGAGAGTGAAAAGAAAAAATACATACTATGAAAATAATTTTGAGCAGAATTCATGGTTCATTTGGGTGATGTGTGTAATGGATACACAATAAACCCTTTCAGTGGAGACAGAGGAAGAAAAAGTTTTGATCTGTGCATCATTGGAAAGGCGTCAGGAATCCTCCAGGAGTACCCTAATCATACCCAAGAGCCACTTGTATTAGCAAATAAGAAACTTTGAAATATAGAGAAAAGTGTTAGCAATAAGGAATGGCTGTCTATTTTGTGTATTTATATAACATTGAGTTATTGTAATAAAAAATTTTTATAATGACCATGAACTTAAAAAATACTAACAGCACTTTCAAAACAACAAAAATATGGATATAAAACATAGTAGTCAATGAGGAAGACATAGCAAAGCATGGATATAGTGAAGAAAAACTTTATATACTTTTTAGCTTAAGATCAAATCTGTAAGTTATCAGGTAGTTTTGTTTCCTGGAGCTGTTGTAATAAAGAACCACAAAGGGAGGTGGTTCAAACAACAGAAGTTTATTGTTTCTCAGTAAATTTAGGCTGTACATCCAAGGTCAAGGTGTGGCTGGGCTGTGCTCTGTGTTCTTCTAGCTTCTAGTAATTGTTGTCAGTCTTTGGCTGCCTCAATTTACAGACATGTTACTCGAATCTCTGCCTTTGTCTTTACAGGGCATTATCTATGTTTACGTGTATCCATGTATTCAAATTTCCTTCTTCCCATTTAGATATCAGTCATATTTTTTTTTTGTTGTTAATCTCATCCTAAATTGATTACATTTGCAAAAATCCCAGTGACCAAATAAAGCCCCCTTGATAGGTCCTGAGGCTTAAGATTTTGACATACCTATCCTCAGGATACAGTTGGACCCACAGTTGCCAGTTGTGTGCAGATACTGTGCGTGTACTTTCATTCTTTCTAAAACTTCACTGTTGTGTCAAGTCAGCCTGTATTCTGTGCCTTTGCCCTTGCTAAAGCCATTTCAGCCTATGGTGCTAAGCAACCTTTTCTTACTCTTGGCTCTTTATAAAAAAGTAAGCACAAGGAGCTATAGTTGGTTGTCACATTTTAGGCTTGTATCATTCTTGTGTTTTCATTATCTACAGGATTTTCAGGACAGAATTAGAGTTTTCAGTTTTCATTATAAGTAATTTACATAGTAAATAGTGCTTGACATTCTGTTAAGAAATTTACATAATACTGTCTCATTTAACTCACACATAACAAGGGGTACCCTGTTAAATTACAAAGGTAATTTGTGCTCATGGTAACAAGTTAAACAATAAGGAAATTATAATGTTCCTTCACTCGTATAATTCCTTCTCCATGAGGAAATTAACACTCTCAGTTTCCACTCTTTTCTTGGCTTATATAAATATGTACCTGGTCATGTTAGGATTTTGAGCAGAGTTGATTTGTATTTTAACATATCTTTAACAAATCTTTATCCCCATGAGAAAACTAAGCACTCATGGTGATGCTCAATTTCTTAGCCTCTTTACTAGAGGCTCCTTTACTCAGGAAAACATACTGTGGAGCCATTTTTCTGAATCTCTTTTCAATAAATTTTATTTGTATTCTAAGTTTTTATCTCTTATTTCAGTAAGGAAGATTAGGGTAGGGTGAACACAAAGAAATTATTGTTATTATTTAGCCACATTTTAAAGGGTAACTGAAGCTCCCTGGATTGGGAGCTTCCCGAGTGCAGACACTATGTTCTTCTCGTGTGTTCCTACCAGCGCACAGAATGATCTCATGATGCCAGAGGCAGACTGGAAACACTAGATTGGAATATCCAAGCTGCATCTTGAAGTTTCCAGATAATGCTTTTCACCTTTGATTCCTAGCCTCTCACTGATGATAATGATACTACCTTTTTGTTATTGGTTGAATTCTGGGTTTTTTTTAACCATCTTTAAAAGTGGTAAAATACTTGGGTTTGTTTTGTTTTGTTTTTCTGGGAGTGGTGGTGTTTCCTTGTAATCTCACCACTCTGGGAAGCTGAGGTCTGAGTTCAGTTCCAGCTTGGGCAACTTGGTAATTCAGCAAGACTGTCAAGAAATAAAAAAATATCTATAAAAAGGGCTGAGGATGTGGCTGAGTATGAAGGCCCTGGATTCAATCTTGCGGTGAGGGTATTTTTCAATTAATGTACATTAAAATAAATTTTATTTATAAAATTATTGTAGATGTTTATTATCTATCACTTTTAAGGTCTTAGAATTATCTTGGGACATGAGTGATTGCTTTTTGAGAATTCACTTAATACTATTAATTGTTTGAGAGTGCTTTTAAAATGACTTGAAGAAAATTACTTCAATTGAAAGACTATTTTAGTAAAATACAAACCTTTAGGGCTAATTAAAGCTTTTTAGATACTATGGGCTGCTGATTTGCAATTTTGTTACTTATATTCATGCATAAAACTCTTCAGAAAATTAATGATTTATAAAAGAAAATTGCTATGCCCTTCCTAGGTTGTGAAACATATTTTGGAGAATATTTTGCAACAGAAATTCTGCTCTCATTGTAAAAAGCAAAAATGCTAAATGAATGTTTCAAAAGTTGCTGTCTGTGCCCATTTGTCTCTTTTTTTCATTCTTGAAGATTTTAGTTTTGTTTCTTCCATCTGAGTTTCCATTCTGTCACATTACTTCTCTTATACACAGCACTTCTCATTTATTTCCTTAAAATTGTCATGGATTTTTATGGGTAACTTGGTCTGCGATTTGCTTTAGTAGCTGTTAAGGTTGGTCACTGATGGAAGAACTACTATGTGGGGACCGGAAATGGGAAGAGTACCTTTAATATTTTCAGGCATCCACATATCACTTGGAAAAACTTAGTTGAGCTTGTGCAACTTAAGTAACTTACTTCACTTAATAACATGTTCTCAAGTTAAATCTATTTACCTATAAATACCTCAAGATTATATTTCTTTATGACAGTGTAGTACTTCAATGTGTATAAATACTACATTTTAATTATCCATTCTGTTGATGGAGACATATTCTATTTTCAAGATCTAGATAACTTCTCTTATAAATGTATTATGCATATATCTTTGTGATATGATGATTTTGACATTTTTGGGAAGATAACTAGGAGGAGGATAGCTGGGTGAAATGAAATTTCCACTTTTAGGGTTTTAAGGAATTTCCACACTGATTTCCATTAGTGGTTGTAGCAGTCTACATTCCCATCAACAGTACAGTAGAATTTCTTTTTCTCCATATCCTCACTAGCATTTGTCATTTTTAGATTTTTTTTCTTCTAGGGTAAGATGTTGTCTTTGTGGAGTTTTAGTTTGCATTTCTCTGATAGCCAATGATGTTGAGTATTTTCTTCATGTATTCACTGATTAGTTGTACTTCTGAAAAGTGTCTTCATTTTGGTTGGTCATTTTTTGATTCACTCCTTTATTTTATTTATTTTTTTGAAACAGGGTCTCGCTTTGTAGTTCGGGCTGGCTCTGAGCTCACTGTGTAGCCCAGGCAAGCCTGGAACTCAGCAATCCTCCTGTCTCTGCCTCCCGAATGCTGGGATTACAGGCGTGAGCCACCACACCCGGCTCACTCCTTTATTTTGAGAGGGTCTAATTTGAGGAGTTTTTAAAATGTATTCTTGATGTTAGTTCTCTGTCTATGCAATAACTGGCAAATATTTTTCCTATTCTGTAGCTCATCTCTTCACTTTGTTGGAGGTTTCCTTTATTGTGCTGAAACTTTTTAATTCAATATGATCCTATTAGTTGATTATTTGTGTTATTTCTTGTGCCATTGTGGTTCTGTTCAGAAAATCCTTTCATAGTCACTATCTTCAAGAATTGTACCTATTTTATCTTCTAGAAGATTGTTTCTGCTGTAACATTTAGATTTTTGATCTACTTAGTTTCTGGGGAGATATGTATGTCCAGACTCAATCTTCTGCATGTGAATATCCAGTGTTCCCAGCACCAAGGAGGCTAATTCCTTTAGTGTATCCCGTTTGCTCCTTTGCCAAAGATCCAATAGTTGTATGGGCCTGGGTTTGTTTCTACTTCTGTTCTGGTTCCATTGATCACATGCCTGTTTTTGTGCCAGTCCCATTCTATTATTTATTTATTTAATTTCTTGGTATATTTTAGATATACATTATGATAACATTCATTATTGGGAATTTGTACATATGTTGGTTCTTTTTTCCCCCATTTCCCTTCTCTCCCTTCAACCTCTCTCGCTCTCCCTATTTAACAAAAGTTTTGTTTCTGTGTTTTTTCCCCCACCCCCGTACTTAGTTCCTCTTTCCCTTTGGACATTTTCCTCCTATTTCACAATATCTATTACATCATTTCTCACATCAGAGAAAGAATTCACTATTTACCTATGTGTATCTTATTTGTTTCACCTAAAAGTATGGCCTCATGATGCATCCATTTAGCTATAAATGTCTCTAGTTTGTCTTTATTTAAAAATCCATATCTTCTCTATCCAATCACCAGTCAATGTGCATTGGACTATTTCCAAGATTTAGCTATTACAAATTGTGCCACTATAAGTATGGGTATGCATATGTCACTGAGGTATGATGCTTTTACTTCTTCTGGGAACATACATAGATGTAGAACATTTGGGTCAAATGGGACCTCTAATATTAGTTCATTTAGGCATCTCCACACTGATTTCCATAATGGTCGCACCAGTCTACACTCCCAGCAACTATAGCGAAGGGTTCCTTTCTCCCTACAGCCCCACCAGTATTTGTTGTTGGATATTTCTTGATAGCAGCAACTCTAAGGTGAGATGGAATCTCAATATTACTTTCACTTGCATCTCTTGAATGACCAGTGATGTTGAACATTTTTTTCAAATGTTTCTATGCTATAGCTACTTCTTTATCTGAGAAATGTCTGTTCATTTCAGATGCCTATTTTTAAATTGAATCTTTAAATTTAGGGAGACTGATTTTTTTTAAGTTCTCTCTATATTCTAGATAGTAGTTCTTTATCTGAGGAACAGCTGATAAAAATTTTTTTCCACATTGTGGGTTGTCTTCACTCTGTTGGTGGTTTCTTTTGCTATGCTGAAGCTTTTTAGTAAGATGAGTTCCCAGTTGTTGATTCTTTGTGCTAGCTCCCATACAACTGAGGTTTTGTTTATAAAGTCTCTTCTTCCTACATGTACCTTCAAGAGTTCTGCCTAAGCTGTCATCTAGCAGGTTTAGTGTTTCTGTTTTAATATTTAGATCTTTCATCCATTTCAATTTTAGTTTAGTGCATGGTAAAAGATACAGGTCTAGTTTTAATATTTGGCAAGTTGAAAACCAATCTTTCCAGTCCCATTTATTAAAATATAGTGACAGACCAATGGGATCTATTGAAGTGATCAATCTGATACAGGACAGTTAAGTAAAACAATAAACTTATTTTCAGACAGTGACCAGCCCAGGAAACAGGTCTTTACTGGCTGGCCCAGTTCAGTGGGAGAGCAAGGCAGTTACAGTGTTCAGAAAGCAGGCCTTGCAGAGTGAGGGTACTTTGGCACTTTTCATTGGTTGCAAATTCCACAGGTTTAGTAAGTTCTGCTGATTAGCTAGCTGGGACTCAGTTGCAGAAAGTAGAAATTACACAGACTATGTTTAAGCAAAAGATTAAGCTGGCTTGTGGCCTATAGGATTGTTGCAGGTTTTCCTATGTCTCAAGGTTGAGATATCTTAACAGATCATGAAGTTGATTCCAATTCTCTTGAGAACAATCTGAGACCAAACAAAATGGAGAAGCTTTTACAGAATTTATAAACAGTCCAGATATTTAAAACCATCATAGAGTTTATGGAGAAAACAGTAACTTTCCCATTTTGAGTTATATTTAGCAGTTCTTTTCCACTTCAAAAGAAGCTACCTTTCCTCCAGTGAGGTTATTTGGCTTCTTTTACAAAGACGAGTGGCTTAGTATGTCTGGAGCATTTTCTGATCTGTTCCTTTGCTCTTCAGGTCTGTTTCTTTGCCAGTACCATGCTGTTTTTATCACAGTAGCTTTGTAGCATAGTTTCAAATTGGGGATTGTGATGTCCCTGCCTTGTCTTTGTTGCCTAGACTTGCTTTTGCTATTGTAGGCCTCTTATGGATGCAGATGAATTTTTAGATAGTTTTCTCTAGTTCTATAATATATGCTATTAGAATTTCAATCAGGATTATGTTGAACCTATATAGCAATTTTATAAACATGGCCCTTTTCACAATATTGGTTCTTCCTACACTTTCCATTTTCTGATATCCTCTTCCATCACTTTTTTCAGAGTCCTGTAGTTTTCAGAGTAGAGGTCTTTTACTTCCTTTGTTAGACTGATTCCTAGATATTTCCTTTTACTGAATGCCATTGGGAAATGATTTGATTCCCTAATTTCTCTTTCAGAGTCTGTTGTTCATGAATACAAAGGTATTGAGTTTTGAGTGTTGACCTTACATCTAGCTATCCTGCTGAAATTAGTTATTAAATCTAGAAGTCTTTTGGTGGAGGTTTTGGGTTCTTCTATATACAGTGTTATGTCATCCGCACATAATGATAATTTAACTTTTTCATCTCCTATTTTTATTCTTTTTATTTTTTTCTCTTCTCTATTTGAACAGAATGATGATAGCTGACATCTTTGTCTTGTTCCTGATTTTAATGTGAAAACTTTCAGTTATTGGCCATTTAGTATATGATGTTGATTTTTTTATAGATGGCTTTTATCAGGTTGAGATGAAGACCATCTATTCCAGTTTTCTGTAGAGTTTTTATCATTAATAGGTGTTGGATTTTGTCAAATGCTTTTCCTACATCAATTGAGATGGTCATATAGTTTTGTCCTTGAATCTATCAATATAGTGCATTACCTTTATTGGTTTATGTATGTTGAACTATCCCTGGGATGAGTCCCACTTGGTCAGGGTGTATGATCTTCCTGATGATCCTCTGCATTTTCTTTTGTAAGTATTTTATTGAAGATTTTATTTGTTTGTTTTTGAGACAGGGTTTCACTTTGTAGTTCAGGCTGGCCCTGAGCTCACTATGTAGCCCAGGCAAGCCTCAAACTCAGCAGTCCTCCTGCCTCTGCCTCCCGAGTGCTGGGATTACAGGCGTGAGCCACCACGCCTGGCACTGTGGTGTGTGGTACTGATTTCTGGTGGGTGTGAGTCACCATGCCCGGTATTGTATGTGGTTGCCAAGGATCAAACCAGGATCTTTGCGCTTGCTAGGCAGGTTGTGGAACCACTGAGCCAAATTGCCAGCCCTATCAGAAGTCTTTTTTGTATCTATTGAGATGAACGTGTGATTTTTTATCCTTGTTTCTGTTTATGTAACAAATTACAGTTATTAATTTCTGTGTGTTGAATCATCACTGCATGCCTGGGAAAGAAGGGGAGGCAACCTCACCAATACCCACATATGTGCGGCTGCAAGATGGAGCCAGTTGGGAGAGGACAGAGAAGAGCACTTGTGGGCAGGAGGCAGGTGGCACAGGCCCTTTCCGCCTGTGCTGCTCCACACTTACTCCTGCTTTCTGTTCTGTGTCCTGGATGTAGGCAGTGGGCCAGGGGTTCAAGCAGACTTCTATTCATAATGGCGGCACTTCCAAATCCATCACCTCTGAAAGCTATACCAAATAGGCATGATTTCTGATTGTGGAAGGCAGGGGCTGTGTCTTTACTGGCCTAAGCTTAAACTTCTCAGGGGGTCTGTGTCTAGCCTCCACCCTCTCTGCAATTGTCTCCTGTGGCTGTCTTTCACCCGGTCACTAATTGTGGCAGGGTATTCTTGGAAACCCTGAACTAAAGTTGTTCTGTGCCTTAGTCATAAGCAATTAACCCCTTCCCCAAATGACACCTGATTAAACCCTCTCAATTTTGGAGAGTACAGCCAGGATTTCTTCTTTATGTTTATCCTGCCATGTGGAAATGAATCACTTTGGAGTAAAATCCCATGCTGTCTTTGCAGTTTGCAAAACCCATTGGCTTTTCTTGGGTGTACTGCTGCTGGTCTGGTTAGTTGTTTCTCTCTGGAGCTGCCATTCCCCAAGTTTACTTTCTCTGCTGTTAGCCCAGTCCACAGTCCAGTCAGTCGGTTGGTCATGCCTCTGCTGCCCCGTGCAGAGCAGCCTTGGAATTGGCAGGTGGCTGCAGCCAGGGTACGCAATCCATGTGCTCAGAGTTGGCTGGGGAAGGGCCGGGTGGCTACAATTGCAACTCTCTATGCTTTTGGGGTCTGTGTCAGTGGTAGCAGTTTTGTGTGGCTGAAGAAGTGCAGGGCTGACAGCAGCGAAGTCACCCTCAGCCATCCAAAGGCCTCTGGGGTGATCTGGCCAAATTTTGAGATTTAACTAGATGCCTTTGCTGCTTAAAGTCCTTCATGTAACTAGAACCAGAAGGTAAGGTTCCAAACCATGTTTTTGTGCCCGCCATCCTGCACGCTGTGACCTCCCACCAAGTGTCTTGGTGAGCCCACGAGCTTAGGGTAGCTGGAGCTTCCTGGGGGCTGCTTGTCCCACCTGCTCTGCAGTCAGCAGTTTATGCCTGATTACTGCTCCACGCTTACTCCTGCTTTGTGTTTCTGCTAACTTCAAATTTGCAACCTCTGTGGGGCTCTTCTAGGAGAAAAGCTGCAGATTCCTGTTTCCTCTGCTGTGGTTTAATCAAGTCCCATTTAGTTTGTTTAGAGAAATTTGTCAGATCTCCTGCTCTGCCAGCCATTTCTCCCACTCATTTGTTGTTTTATAACAGGTATAAATTTGTCTCTTTCAGTAATATTTTATGATCATTTCAGTAGGTTTTGTGGTAGGGAGAAGGAATAGGTAAATACATTTGTTTGGCCTTTTATCTCCAATTGTAAGCCTGTTGCCTGAGTTTTTTTACTACTGTGATGGGAGATGCATAGAAGTAGACTCAGTTTATGTCTTCATAAATCAATATGCCAGGTGTTGTCACACATCACTGATTGCAAAGAGAGAAAAGACTTCCTCTGAAGTGTCAGGGTACTTTTTCTGCTGCCTTTTCAGAGTACAGTAAGTGTTCTTTAGGGTGTAGCTGGTTGAGGGGACAGGTGGGTGGGAGGAATTATTTCAAGTTTAGACATATTACCTTTGCTGTATGGGGGTGGCCCAAATGGAAATGTCTAGTGGGATGTACAGATCTTAAGCTCTAAAGAAGCGAAACAGACTGGAGAAAGTTCTAGAAAGATGCGTCTTGGAAGGTGATTACAGTCATGAGGGAAGATGAAATTAGGGAAGGAAGAGTGCCTGCAGTGGAAATTAAAACAAATACAGTGGACACTTGACTTACCAATTCAGTAGGTTGCTGAGGGCCAGTTGTAACTAATTCAATACAGCTGAGAGCCTGATGTTTACCTGGATACACCCTATAGGTGGTAAGAGGCAGGTGACTCTTCCATTAACCTAATTAACTCAAGTTGTTTGTGTATCAAGCCGGATGTAACTTGAGGATCCACTGCAAGTCAAAGGAGACTTGAAAAGAAGAAACCATAGTACGAGAGCATTGCAGGAGGAAGGGTATGACCAACAGTATCAACTGCTACAGAGAGGAAAGTGGTTGTGTGATCTGAAGAATTGTTAGTCCAGCACTTGCCACCTAAGTATTTGGTAATATTTGTCATAGAGAAAAACATCACTCTGCAGTTAAATTTCAAAGAAGCCATTGGCAGTTTAGTGAAATTGTAGTCAGTTGTTTGTCTCAGTCACTTTTCTTGTCCCTGACACACAATGCCCAATACCCACAACTTAAAGGAAGAGAGGTTTATTTTGGCTTGCATCTCCAGTCCATAGCCAGCTGGCTCCAGGGCAGGAAGGCATGGTGGAAGGGACTGGCAGAGGGAAGCTATTCAAGTCATAGCAGCCAGGAAGCAGAGAAAGAAGAGAAAACCCAGAGAGGAGATGGACCCTTCCAGGTCATGCCCTCGGTGACCTCCTCTCCTGGCTAGATCCTTCCTCCTATCATCACA
>PVIC010019131.1:0-30866 GCA_004025085.1 Thryonomys swinderianus | reverse complement strand
AAAATACAATTTCTGGTTCATGCTCCCTGCGCATGAAATTTTAAAAATATTATGTTAAGTGAGAGACCCCAGAGACAAAAAGTCAAATAATCTATGACCCACTTACAACAAATGTGCACAACAGACAAATCCATAGAGACAAAAAGTAGATCAGGGGTTGTCTGGGCCTAAGGGAGAGAACATGAATTAAATCCCACCATATCACTTCGATGCCAACATAGGGTCATTCTCCAGCACCACGAAGGACCAGCCTCCCGCTCTACGCCACAGCACCAGTACAGTGAACGTCCCACTGCCAAGTGAAAGAAAGCAGCCCTGAGCTTGCCTGGGCTTGAAGTCAGGAGAAAGAACTGACAGCGGCCTACAAGGGAACCGTGCGTGAGGTGGCAGGAAGAGGGCTCTGCTCCTGGCTGACGGCGATGGTCACACCACTACACGCTCACTGAAACCTTTCTAGAGCGCAAACTACCTTTTTAAGAAGGCTGCCAACAAAAATGACAGAGGGCGTGGCAGGATGCATCCAGTCCTGGGTTCGAGTCCCCTAACATGGAGGGGGAAGCGGGTTTTCTTTTACTGTTGCCAGGAGTGTAATGTACTTGCTCAGTGGCTCTCGAAAACCGTGTGGCCCTATCTGCCCCGATGGAGCATAGGACGCAGCCCTTTCGTTCCTGGTATACGTCCTGAGAGAGTGTATATGCTCATTAAGAGGCATTAAGAATTTTTCACAATCAGTAAAACAGATATAACCACATATGCAGGTACCCTTCAAGGGGATATAAACCCTGAAAGAGTCACACAGTGATCTCAGCAGTTCGAAAGAACCAGTCTATGCAACATCACTGAGAACTTTGAAAACCAACATACAGCTGAAGCCGGATATAAAAGAGACATGCTATGTGGACTGTTCTATGTCCCTGACATGCATAAACAGGCAGGGCTCATTCTGGGCGTGGCCACGTTAGGAAGGGCTGGGGTCACGCAAGGCATGCCGGGATGTTAGTTTATTGCTCCCAAGGCTCCTTGGCTGGGTGTGTGGAAGTGCATCAAGTGAGACCCGTATTATACCCATATGTGTGTGTGTGTGCGCACCCTTCTAGTAAAACACAACACCCAAACACGCCGCTCTGGACTTTGCACTGAGGGCACCTGGTGAGTGCAGGGGCGGGGCTACCTCTGTGCTCCGCCTCTGCCAAAGGTCAGGCTTCCCAAGAGGAACTCGGTGGTCTAGCTCTGCTCGGCGAGGTCTCGCCAGCCTGGGAACCGACTCACACACAGGACAGGGCCGGAGGCCCCCAGCCGCCCACACAGCCTGCAGCACAGGCTGCGGCCGTTCCTCTTCCCCCAGATCATCTGCTCGACATGACTGCTGCACTGACCCTGAGCTCGCCTAGGAGAGGAAGCCCCTGGTCCTACGGGTTTTGGGGTTCCGGGCTGCTGGGACAAAATTCCGACGCCCACATCTGAAATGAGGTTTCATTTGGTTCCCAGTTCTGGGGTCACCCAGGGGTGGGTGGATCCAAGGAGAAAGGGCACTGTGGGGGGGCCGGGGGCAGCCGGGAAGAGAGAGGAGGGAGGAGCTCGTCCGACCTACCACAGCGGGCGCCCCACCTCTGCGAGCGCCCCGTCAGCGGCTCCACGCCCGGGACACAGCCCAGCAGAGACCCCAGCACCGCCCAGAGCACCACTCCCGGACCCCAGGGTCTGGGGACGCTCCTCGCTCTTCCGTCATATCCCCGCACACGCGGTGAAGCCGACACCTCTTCTCCTGACACACTGCAGCTGTCCAGCGCTCCGAGTTCGGAGGGAAACGCCCGCCCTACCATGTTAGTTAGCAACTCACACAGCACGGCACCTCAGTCGTGGCACCACCCCAGACAAGGGCACAAATTACGTTCACGTTCACGTTCACATATCCTGAGAGTCGGCCATGGCCACAGTGACAACCGGACCCAACGCTGCGGGACGAGGAACGGACTCTGAACGTCTAAGGGCGCACGCAAGGCCTGGGGCAGAGCAGAGGCGCGTCGGGCAGACTCTGACCCCCACGGCGCTTCCTCGGCAGAGCCAGGCGCTCTCTGCGCTGCTGATTCACCTGCCGGTACTTCCAGCCCTCTTCCTGGACAAGGCTGCACCTCTGTCACAGTCGCAGCAGCCCAAGCTACCGGTGTGCGCTGCGCCGGGACGTGGAGCCCTCGCCCTGCGTGTCTCGTGCGTACACGCCTCACACACGCAGAATTCCCAGGAGTCCACTCTTCCTCACCATGTTCTCTTGGGAAGAAGCCTGCGAGCTTTGTTTTTTGTTTTTAGCTACATTTCAAAAAAGTGAGCCCAAGTGAGGTTTTCTGTGTTGGCCTGAATTAAGATAATCCACAAGTTTCTGAGCTTAATTCTCCCCAGTTTCGGTGTTTGGTTTTTGAGACCAGGTCTTGCTAGGCAGACCAGGCTGGCCCTGAACTCAAGGTGAAACTTCTGCCTCAGCCTCCCAAGTGCTGGGATTCCAGGTGTGTGGCACATGCCCAACCCAAAGGACACGGCATTATTCCACGGCCACGGGAACCTTCCCATGTCACCAGGGTCACTTCCACAGGAGGAGAAGTGCCCATCCCTTTACACATAAGAAAATTCTTTCTTTTTCCTTCCTCCTTTTCCAAGTAGAAGAGCTCACCTTCTAGGCCGAGTAGAAGGCCAAGTAGAAGAACCTTGCCCTGCCAAGTGCCTGCGCAGCTCTGAGGGGGAAGGGGGTCAGGGAGAATCAGCGTCCCTAGAGTCCTGGGAAAGAAATTCACGTCGTTTCCCGGGGGAGAGTACGATAGCTGAAGATGATAAACCCATGCTTGTCAGACGTGGGCATCAAACTGTGTGCGAGGAACCTCCAGAGGGTGTGCACAGCTGGCATGGGGTCCTCGGCGGGGCTGGGTGTGCGCAGGAACGCTGCACGCTGGGTGTGGGAGCGTCCAGAGTCCCGATGGTTACAGGGAAATAGTAAACAAGGAAGATGTTCTCCATGAAGCTGCCTTTAGACACTGCTAATTAGTTTTGAAGTACAAGGTAAAAATGTGGAGAAAATGACTGATCTGTTCCTAGTCAAAAGGGCAATTTTTAACATATCTATTTAATCAAAGTTATTCCCGCAACTGCTTCTATTTATCACCCAGACGAGTTTCTCCTAGCAGAGGGACATATGCTCTTACCACCAAGTTCCAAAGTGCCGCTGGCTTTGAACTCCTTTCAGTTTAAAGTAATTGATGATAAGGAATCTTCCTCCAGGCCAGGGTACTTAATCCAAATTTACCTTTCGAGGCTTCGGTCCCCAGTGGGTTTTCGAAGAAGTCTGCCATGTCCTGGCTCCAGGCGTCACGGACAGCGGACTTGGACACCACCCTGTCATTCAGAGGCTGCTGTGGCCGGAAGTTATTTCTCAGATACTCCACCGACTTGACATGGTCTTGCTGCTCCGTGGTGAAGATGGAGTAAAAAGCCTCGAGCTAAACAGAAAGCCACAGAGGGGAGAAAAAGAGTCATGTCAATTAGAAAAGCTGGGTGGAGGTGCCGAGAACAGAAAGCAGCTGCTGGCACTGGTACCAGGGCAGATGCCTTTCGCGGCAGGGCCAGGCGCACAGCTCTGTGGTGAAGCCGGCAGGCCCGGGAGCCGGACCGTCTCCATCACAACGGGTGTTCCAGGACCCGAAGCAGGTGGTGTAGCGTCCCCGAGGGGCCCCTGTTCTCAGGATGAATGGTACCGAGCTCACGGGACTGAGCTTAGCATGATGGTCGACATACTTGAGCCGTGGGCTGCCCTGAAAATAGCTCCTGGCATACCCCAAGACCCTGAGAGATAACAGTGATTTAAACCTTATACCAGTCTGATGCTGGCAAAACTTGGGCCCAGGCAGCCAAGTCACCAGGTCAGTAAAGGACGAGTGAGTGAGGAAGCCAAACCGCCGAGGTTCGACATTTCCCACGTGGGTGATTTCAGACAGACCGCTCACGCTTCCTCGGCTGAAATCTCCTCACCGGTAAGACATCTGCAGTAGGAGAACTTATCTTTTAAGTTTCCTGAGCGGATAAACCTATGTAAGTTAATTAGCACATGGTAAGACTTCAATAAAAACTTACTACCATTATTATTAAAAAACATCAACCACCAAAGTGCTGAGAAAACTTTTTGGGGAAAGCAAAACAACAACAACAACAACAACAAACCCCATCAGAGCTCCAGGATCGTATTTCTCTTCTCTTTGGATCCCGACACCCCGATCATCGAGAGCGATCCCCATACCGTGTGTGCGGGACGGACCGCGGCGGCTGTCACAGACGCGTGCTCATCGGCCCACAGGTACTCTCGTCACCAAAGGAAGGGACCCGAATCGGAAGTGCCCAGCCGCCAGCCCTGTTCCTCCCGGGGCGGGGAGCAGAGCCCGGAGTGAAGAAGGGGGAAACTCGGGAGCTGCTCCTGGCCCTCTGCTCTGCCATTCCCCCAGGGCCAGGCGCACTCCTTCCCAGCAGGCCCTGCGGGGCCTAGAGTTAGGACTGGGGTTCTCCACACAGGTGTGCAGGGCCCAGAAGATGGCTCACACCATCGCACCGAGTAAAAGATTAACAAAGAGAAACAACGGGCTTCGGCCCGTTCTCGGTTGTTTTCGAGCTGGAGATCACACCACTGCTTCTCCAGCAGCCTCAGAGGGGGATCCAGAAAATGCCCGGTACCAACAATCTGAAACCGTCGGCGAGAGGAAGCGCTGGGTTTACACGGCGACGTCAGCCAAGACAACCGCCTGTCACTCCGCCGCCTCTCGCTCCCTGCTCGTCAGCGCTAATAAGCTAAGAAGAAGCCCCGTCCACCCTCCCATATCCAGCAGAGTCCCGCCCAGGCCGGCTCTCACCCGGCTGAGAAGCCAATGGAAGCTTCCTTCTCCGCTTCCTTCTTATTTATGAGAGAGCCAGTGATACATGACGGAAGAGTAAAGAAAACAGCTGCTCACTCATCCAGACACGGGCCACTTAGATGAGGACGAGAAGGTGCTGCAGAATCGCTTCAGCCTGCTGTGTGACTCACCCGACATAAGCACCGAAGTCACACCGCGTGGCTCAGACGATGAGGACAGGTTTAAATAATTTCCTAAGATTACATGAAAGGAATTGACAAAGACCCTCCGGAGCTGGTCTAGGCAAGACCAGGGAGAAGGATGGAAAGGCTCAGAGCCGCCCCCAAGGAAGGGTGGAAGGACGCGGACCTGCACGGCCTGGAGAAAAGAGTAAGGAGGACCGTGGCCACGCTCCTGCGCTGGCCCAGGCTGGGCAGCTCTTCTGTCTGCGGAAGGCCACAGGAAAGCCGCACAAACTAGCTCAAGTGGAAGCCATGGAGAGGTGAGTAAAATAAAGAGTGATCTCTCTCCACTCTCAGGGTCTTTTTACAGTTGTGCACTGGGCTGCTATAAATAGCGGGCTGGACCAGAAACTCTGTGGAAGAGACAGCAATCTGTCCAGAAGTAGGTTAATCCCTGAAATGCAGGGGAAGGACAGTGTTGAGGTCTGTCTGGGCAGTGCGACTCCCAGGTTGTTTATTCTTTGGAACACTGTCATTAAAGGTTAGCATTCAGTTCTCCTGCAAAGTTTATTCCTGATGCCTCCAGAAAAACTCCCATGCAGCTGTAAAAAGAGGCAGGTTCTGAATTCAACACAAAGACGCCTTCGCTTAAAATGCTCTCACAGCTTAATGACATGCTGTGGCTTAAAAGCGCCGGCCTCGACCTGAACTCAACCTGCCCACAGACGTGCGGGGAGGGCGGGCAGCTCTGAGGGCGAACCGACAGCCCGAGGGATCCTGTGCTATCAAAGGGACCGCAGCTCTGCCTGAGCGTCACGCAGCGCAGTTCCACAGGGGGACGGGACAGGCGGCTGAGCCCGCGCCTCGGCCAGGGGCGGAGCTCGGGGAAACCCCCCACCCCGCTGTCTCGTCGCTCAGCGGTGAAGCTCCAGCTCTCCCACTGGCAGGGAGCAGCCGTCACCTACTCAGGAGTCCACTGATGCCCCCGAGCCTGACCTGTGTGACCTGGCAGCCCCGGAACAAGCCACACCGAGCTGCGCTTCCCTGGGCCTCCGGCCCGCTGCCCCAAGCACCTCACCCGCAGGCGTGACTCCCCCAGCAAGATTCAGGAGAAAGACGCACCCGGTGGAGACATGGCCGTGGCGATGCCAGTCCCCAGACAGTCCCCTTCCACTGACTCCAAGGCCACCGAGGCCGGGACTCGGGTCCTGGGACCACGAACTCGTCCCCGAGGGCCCAGCCCAGGAAGCAACAGGCAGGGCCAACACGACACTGGTGCACGGAAAAAAAGCACCATGAAGCCCACAGAGTCTGCCTCCCACAGGCAGGTCATAAACACACTGGAGTTCATCTTTACTTTACCACAACTAATGAAGTCTTTATCATTAATAAAAATAAATTAAAGTTCTTATTTCTATAATATGAAATTGACTTTTAAACTTTTGAAGTGAATGTGTAAAACATTTCTTTCTTTTTATTCCTGCTTGGGGAGTTGTAATTGCATTTTAACGGGGGCTGTTTCAAGAACAATTTTAACCTTGAATTGCAAATGTGTTGGCTGGAAGTGTATATAAATCATTTCAACTTAGTTTTTATTATAAAAGTATTACAGAGAGTAATTAGTTTTTAATCTGTTGGTTGGAATCAAAGGCGAAATCTATTCATGCCAGTCCTGTGCAGCCAAGGCGTTAGTTCCCAAGACGTGGGGAGGGGAGAGGAAACTGAAGGTAATAGAATTATGAACCATTAAAGGGCTGATACACAGCGTTCCGAGGGACAGACTCACAGTAGCAATTAGACAGAACCGGAACCCATGAGCCTCGGGAACAGCCGAGCCAGCCCCAGGCAGGCAGCACCGCGACATCTCCCCGAAAGTCAGGAGACACTTCTGTCCCGCGGAGCTCAGGAGAGGTGACGGGGCAGGCAGCCTGGAGCACCCGAGTGTGGCTGCGAGCCACAGCGGCAGAGAGGCCTGACAGCAGCTCGCCACAGCCTGGCCTGAGTCAGCCCACAGCACAGCCCTGCCCACGTGAGGGAGGAACGCAGGCCCTCGGGGCTGAGTGTCCAACCCCACCAGGTGCTGCAGGAGGCTCTGTCTGGACCCAGCGACTCAGTGGTCACCACAGCCCGTGGGACGGGCGAGCCCCACGCCAAGGAAAGAGAACTGTGGACACGGGACATCGCCTCATGCAAATTAACTGCACCTGTTGCTCTTTACAGTGTTTGCAGTATGACTAGTAGAAAATATAAAATGATGCTAGTGGACTATTTTCTTTCCTCTGGGTGGCATGTATTTAATAGCACAACAAAAAGCCACTAATCGTCATTAGTCCCTTCCCCTGCCGCGGGGAACTAGGTCTAGATATTTTAGGAGGTCTTTTCATTTGGGGTCTACAATGCCTCCGCCATGACCATTTTTCAGATGGGAAGATGGAGGGGCTAAGCAGAGAGTACGTCAGCACTTGCCCACAGCCTGGAGCCCAGAATGGAATCTGGGTAGTTTGTCTACTGAGAACATGAGCTTAATGCCCAAGATGCTCTTGTCTTTATAAAAAGAGGTAACTTTAGCTAGAAAAGAGTCAGGAAGATACTTTTCTATCCGTTTCAGTTTACTGTTAGATATCTGCCCCCCCCCACCATCATTCTAATATCCAAAGACAAACAAATTTTTATTCTGACACAGGGTCTTCCTGTATTGGAAAGTTGACCTTGACCTTGTGATATTCCTGTTCCGGCCTCCCAGATAGTTTGTTGGGATTACAGGCATGCACGATCCTGCTGGGCGTCTTCGCTACCTTTTTAATAGCACTTGAAGCAGCACTGAAATAAAATTCATGCTTGTGAAAACGATGCGCATCATATTTTAACCCATAGGGGCCACAGGGCCAGCAAAGGAGTAGGGACAGGTCCTGGTGGGCAGAGAAACACCACAGAGAAACCCCGCTCCAGGGTAAAACATACCCAGACCGAGGGATCACTAGCACATGGGCTCCGTCTCCACCTCCCACCCCAAGCCGCAGCGCTGCAGCTGCCTGGGCACCAAGACCAGGCACTCACAGGAGGTGCTGGGTGGGGCCGGGAACCCTGCCGTCTCCGCGACCATGCTGATGTGCAAGTCCACCGGCAAGACGGAGCTGCTCGGGAAGATCCTCAGAGGGCCACAGGCACCTTCCGCAGCTACAGGGCCGGCCTGACCGGACAACAAGCTGGACAAGTGGCCAACAAAAGAGAGAAAATCGTGGCCACCCCAGGGTACTCTGCAAAGCACCTGAGCCTCAGTGGCCGTGCTCTCACACCCAGGGTGTGGGAGAGGAGAGGAGACGGAGCCTTCGGAAAACCACAGGAGTGAAGACTGGGAGTGTTTTCTTCCTGACGGAAGCTGACCCAGAAGCCCTAACTACTGGGTTCTCCAGACTGGCTGTTCGTCTTCCTGAAAGGAACATCCTGTGCTCACTTTAGAGAGGGACGCTGGCGGGCTGAGGGCGGGAGGCCTCCTAGGACAATCCTGGACGGCCAGCCTTTCCTGTCTGGGCTGGCATGCTGTGACCTCCACGGAGATCCACGGCCAGGGCCCTCCGGCCACGTGAAAGGGAGCTCTTTCCCTCCCGTGGGAGACAGACTGGGACCCACCGAGCAGCACCTGATCAAAGCACAGATTATCCGAAGACATTTCCTTGTAAAGAAACACAATTTAGAGAGGTCACATCTCGGAAGGCAAGTCAAACACCTCCCTAATGCCTCCCCTCAGTGGCCCAGAAGCAGAGAGCGGACAGGCAAACAGGTACCCAGCACACCCTAAGCTCCAGACACCAAATGTCAAATGCTTCTGACCGGATGTGCAATGCGTTAGGGTCCCAAACCATTCTTCCTCCTTTACCTGGAAGCCTATAAAAGCAGATTAACCTGTGTTTCTGAACGTTTATATCTCAATTTTTAAATCTTTGAAGACAGAAGGCATTTATTTAAGTGACAAAAGCAACCCCTGAAACATTCTTCCCTCAGTTTTTCACAAGTATTTCGACTATAATTTTTTTCTTTAATAAAAAATGCTGGCTCCAACATTAGGAATAATGGTTGTTTCTTTTTTCATTACCTGCTGATGGCTGGCAGATCCTGTTCAGAAACCACACTGCTAGCCCTTCCTCTTATTTTTATTTTTAGTTTTTTGGTTAGAGTGAAATTAAAAGGGGAAAAAAAAAATCTCAGCCAGGCGTGGTGGCTCACACCTGTCATCCCAGCACTTGGGAGGCAGAGGCAGGAGGATTGCTGAGTTCATGGCTTGCCTGGGCTCCATAGTGAGCTCAGGGCCAGCCTGAACTACAAAGCAAGACCCTGACTCAAAAAAAAAAAAAAAAAATCTCAGAATGTTTGCCAACAACAGCAAGGCCATACGCTAAGTGTGGCCTGGTTCCACCGGCCCTCTTTGCCAGGGCGTTAACGCACCTTCCTCCCCACAGCCTGCGAAGCAACCTGCTCTGTTCGCCCCAGAGAGCCAGGCCTGGCTGTCTGGACACTAGTCAGAACCTCGTGCGACTTCCTCAAGGACAGACCGGCTCTCACGACCCGCTGAGGAGGGAGGTGAGGGTCACTGTCGACGCGGAACTGTCTTCTTAAAAGCCCGACCTCGGACCCGACTCCCCCCAGGTGGTAAGTGGCCAGCCCTTCAGTTTACAGACCGGCTGGGGCCAGATCAACCGTGTCGGGTCACAGAGCCAGCAGGAAGTAAGCCAAGAGGAACCACGGACTGAGCTTCGCAGCAGTTCAGACCTGACCCCGAAGCTACATAAAAACACCAAGAGGCCAGAGATGCCAGCGGCCCTGCGAGGCGGAGAGGAGGCCTGGCTGCTCTGCCTCAGCCCGTCTCGGCGGGGCTCGGCTTCATCTCGGAACAGCTTCCAGTTGTCCTCTGCAATCTCCCTCCACGTGAGCCTGAAGTCAGTTTCCTACGTTCAGAAACGATCTGACCGGAACGCTAGCCCTCCCCACCCCCTGTCTGTCCCCTCTGTCCTGGTTAGATCTCGGGACTGCTCCTTCCCATGCCAGCCAGGCTCCAAAGCTCGTGTGGCGGCCAGTGTCTCAGTTACCCCATGGGCACCATCCCCAATTCCAGGTTCCTGCTTCCCTCACAGCGTGGCACCCGGGGCTGTGCAGCCGGAGGGAGGGGCCGCGTCACGGCCCAGACAGGCCCTGGGAAGATCCTCCGTCCTCCGACAGTCGTGACCAGAGGCCCAGCCTCACTTTCCTGTGGATCCTGCCATTGCTCTGGGCCTATTTTGAGAATTATGCAAACGACATCTTACTCTTGGACGAATTCAGTAGGCGTTGAAGTTTTGACAACTGACACGTTTCTGGAGGAGTTCTCCCTTCCTACTCGCTGATCCTCGTGAGGCGGTTTAAAAGCGGCTTGCTCACCGGCGGCCGCTTCCTGACATTTCCCCGTCAACCTCTCCCCACAACAGACTGCTCTGGCTGCCTTCTCCCACCCCTGGAGAAAACGGAAAAGCAGAGGTGGTCAGAGAGACCTGGGTTTTCCCATCGGACATGTCCAGGGTGGCCTCTGTCGTCCCCCTCCTCAGCCACGAAGCCAGCACATGACTCAGCTGCTGAGCCCACCTGCTCTGTGTGGCCATGCCACCGCCCACCCGTCTCTCGACCGCAGCAGGCGACACATGCAAAGTAGTCGGCAAAGGGCTGCCGTTCAGAAAGAGCTCAATTAGTGGTGCGTTTTATCTCACTTCGCTGTCCACAGAGCTCTCTTTTCCGAACATAATGGGCTTCGTGATCTGAGAATCTTTTCTTTCGATTAGACACCATAGCTTGGGTACAGCAGTGTGATCCTGGCAGAACTGCTCACCTGCCATGGCCCTTGGTCATGGGCACAGTGAGAACCGGCCTCGGAAGTGTGGGTTCAGGGCATGAACGGACCCACGCAAGGGGCTGAGGGTTTCAGGGCAAGATATCATCCGACAGCACCTCTCACGTCTTCAAGAGAGTCTTTCATGCCTGAAATTCACCTCTACTAGCTTACCTGTAGCTTAGAATCCGTATTTTATATTTTGTTATTTTTGCACTTAAAAACATTTGTTGAAAAGAACGAAGGACTCAATGAAGAGGAGAGAATTAAAAAAACGAAACAAAAAACTGTGCTGTCACCTAGCAGTGCTGCGAAATCAACATAAAGCCGGGGCCAAGCACCCCGTAGGGCAGAGGCTGTACCTGGTGGTAAGAGATGGGCACGGGCTGCCGGAAGACGATCCACTCCACGATTTCGCTGCACGGAGGGGTGGTCAAGGAGCCTGTGTAGCGGTAGTAGCTGCCCAGGGACGCAGGCAGGAGGTCCCGGAGGACGAAAGGGTCCAAGAAGGTCTCCTTCTCTGTGGGGAAAGCGGGAGGAGAGCACACCATAAGTCGAACTGTGCTGCAGACACACCGCCGGGAGTGTGACGGCGCCACACGTCAGCCTTGCCCGTGCCAGGCACATCTGTGGGGGCGGCAGAGACTCAGAAGCCAGGCAGCACTTCTTAGGGCAAGCCCCGAGGACTCTGCCCGCGCTGCGCTTCTTCAAGCACAGGGTTCATGCTCAAGAGGTGGGCGAGGTGACAGTCCCTGCAAAGCCCCAGAAAAATCAACACGACAAGCTAGCGTGGCGTCATTTCTGCAGAAAAGGCACAGGCGAAGCCTTGACCCCCATCGCCTTCCTCGTCTGGCTAGTACGGACTGACAACCAGCAGGACTGTGTGTCACAGTCGTTATGAAAACGAAACCAGAGGCCAGCAGAGACGCAGTCCCAGGCGGGCCGAGCTTCCTCATAACTCCGCTGGGGGCCTGCACAGAACAAAGAGAGGCCTAACCGGGGACCACCTGAATGAGCCAGGTGAGCTGGCATGTGCCTGTAATCTCAACCTTGGGAGGCTGAGGCAGGAAGTCTGCAAGTTCAAGCCCATACTGGGCAACTTTGAAAGACTCTGTCTCAAAATAAAATTTACCAAGACCTGGGGATGAGGCTCTGGGTTCTGTTCTCAGTATAAGTGAGTATAAAGTGCCCCCAAACAGGCTTCTTTTAATCGTTTTATTTATTTTTTTTAGACAGGGTCTCACTTTGTAGTTCAGGCTGGTCCTGAGCTTACTATGTAGCCCAGGCAAGCCCTGAACTCAGCAATCCTCCTGCCTCTGCTCCCAAGTGCTGGGATGACAGGCGTGAGCCACCACACCCGGCACTGTGGTATGTGGTATTGATTGCTGGCGGGTTTGAGTCTCCATGCCCAGCATTGTATGTGGTTACCGGGGATTGAACTCAGGACCTTGCGCTTGCGAGGCAGGCGCCGGGAACCACTGAGCTAACCCTCCGGAACCTTCTTTTAATCTTTTTAACCAAAGTAGAGATGTTTGTGCTTCAGCGGAAGAAATGACATTTACGCTGAGACCCAACAATGGTAACGGGCAGTAACTAGAAGAGGAAAGAGAGACAGCATGGGACAATTTCTGCTGAGGTCTCACAGCTCTTAAGAGGTGTGAAGCCAGGTTTCTCGGTGATAGGGACGGCGGAGTTCTGACTCGAGAAGCTAGTTACCCAGAGAAAAACTGAATGGAAGACCGGAAGAGTGAAGGTCATCTGAGGCAGAGGGAAGGGCGAGTGGGAAGATCCTGAGGCAGACGGGGACAGGGCAAGCCAGGCAACGAGGGTGCTGCTCCCAGGAGGCTCAGCGGCCCCCAGCTTCCTCCACCAGCCAAAGAGTGCCCACTTCAAAGCTGAGCTCTTTCATCCCTGGTCAGGACGGAGGACTGTGCAGGAGTTGGTCCCTCTTGCTCTGGCCCTCGAGGCTTCCACCTGGGCCCTCAGGCCTCTACATGAATGCAGACACTCCTGTGCCTAAGGCAATATTCTCTCCAAGCTTTGTATCCTGCCTTCTTCATCCTTTCTACAGATCAACCGAGCCAGGCACTGGACATATCAACTCTAGACTCTGAAGGTCTCACTACCAGGGAAATAATGTAAAAGCCCAACGGAAATCAGCTACATCAGAAGAGATAGAATTGTGATTTACTTTGGAAGAACATAGCTGGATGAGGCTTACGTTTATTTGAGCTTTACTATATATCAAACATGATTCTGGTCAGATGCTATAAACATCTGAACAGCACTAATTACCAGGCCGGGTCAAACTGTGAGAGCTTCAGAGCCCTGACTTACTGGAAAGTGACTCCACACATGGGTCCTGCCGTGATGCTGTGGCCGGAGTCCGGCCCTGCGTCTCACACGACGGTGCCCTCCGTCTCCAGGGTCCGCCTCCCGCGCTCCAGCTTCACAGAGGCGGAAGTCAAGGCCCACAGGTGTTGTGTAAGGGAACCAAGGTCCGAGGAGGCACGAGGAACGGCAACTATTCATAAGGCTCAAAAGCCAAAACTGATTCTTATACGGTTTGATTCCATTTTTTTTCCAAAGGAGAAATTAAATTTTTTTTTTTTTGAGACGGGGTCTCGCTTTGTAGTTCAGGCTGGCCCTGAGCTCACTATGTAGCCCAGGCAAGTCTGAAACTCAGCAATCCTCCTGCCTCTGCCTCCTGAGTGCTGGAATGACCAGCATGAGACGGCCTGGCACTGCGGTATGTGGTACTGATGGCTGGTGGGCGTGAGTCTCCATGCCCAGCATTGTATGTGGTTACCGGGGATCGAACTCAGGGCCTTGCGCTTGCAAGGCAGATGCTGGAACCATTGAGCTAAATCTCTGGCCCAAGGAGAAATTACATATTAACTAACATGCCCAAGTCTTCACATCACAGCGTTCTGTAACCAGAAGAAAAAGGCAGTTTGTGCTGGACGAGAAGGCAGAGAAGGTTCCCTCTTCTTCAGACCTGGTTGGTCAGCAGCAGCCGGATGCCGGGAAGCCTCTGCGAGGTACCGGGCTGGGCTGGGGCTGGGCCGGTGGGACAAGGAAATACTGTGGGCCTTGCTTGCTGCCTCTGGGCCGCTGAGCTGTGTGAAGAGCCAACACAAGGCCCCAAGTGACAAAGGGCAAGCACGGCACAGGACAGCCAGCTGAGAACTGGCCCCTCCAGGACACGGGCAGACCCATCAGAAACCTGCAGCTTCCCACACGGGCTCTCGGGCTCAGGGTGAGGGTGGGCAGGCTGTGTGTGCCCCGCGAGGCCACCAGAGAAGCCCCGCAGAGCCTCGGCCGAAGGCCCAGAGGCCGGGCCAGGAAGAGTGCCGCAAGTTTGAGGCCAGCCTGCACCCCGAAGGGAGACCCTGTCTCTAAGGTCGAACCAACGAACAAACAAAGTAGCGGCCGCCCCAGCAGCAGCAGCAGCGGCAGACTTGGAAGTTCATGTGGCTCCTGGGCCCGGCTAGGCTCAGCGGGAACTCAGAGCGGCACAGACAGGCTTCTCCCTCTGTGGCCGCTTGGACTCCCGAGGTGGCACCAGCTTTCGCCACAGGAGGTGAGACCACAGGGCATCAGGGAGGCCTGGCACCACTGTGTCCCCTCCTCCTCAGGACTCCTCTACCCGCCAGGGCCTCAGGCCACTGTGGTCATTGGCTTTAGGAGAAACAAGCCCGTTTCTTCCAACAGAGGCCCACTCAGGAACCTAGTAACCCAGGCAGCTGGAAGCCCAGCTGCAGGGGCTGAAGCTGAGACCAGGTCCTGAGAGCCTCTGGAAACCACCGCTTGGTCCAATCCCTGAACTTCACGGCTGGGGAAACGGAACACGGGGGACAGAACAGGACACACAAGCTTGAGTGGAATTCCCCTGGCTCTGGAAAGGCTCCTGGAAGACGGGGCACCCTCGGTCAGCACCTGCCCCCCCCCCCCCCCAGTCCCATGCCTCCCTTCCCGACAGTCTTTGGGAGTTCAAATCCCGGATATGGCAAGTATGCTGTCGGAAGTGCGAGCAGGACAGGACGCCTTCCCGGCCGCTGGGAAGACTGAGTGTGGCGATATCTCCAAGAGTCCGGCATTGCTGTTACTCTCCCTCTGCTGCTCCTCTATGTCACCACGGTCTCACCAGGTACCTGCTCAGTGAATGGGATTTTCTAATCGGACTGGTTGGAAACTAGCCTGGACTTTGGAACCAACTGCTACTTAACAGCCGTGTGACTCTGGGTCAAAGGCCTCACCATCTCTGAGCTGTTTCAAGACATGTACTTATGACAGTATCAGGGGTGAACGGATGGAAAGGCCTCTGCCCTCACCACCTAGAGCACCGTGTTTCAGACATCAGTAACAAAGGAACACAGAGGAATGTTTTTCCATGAATTCTTTTTACTTGAATTTTTTCTATGAATTTCATGCACAAATTTTAAAAATTGCCATCTTCAGCATAAATAAGTTAACACAGCTCCTGGCCAGCACGGCCCTGGTTTATGAGGGAAGCCCTGGGCTCAGGCGGGCTCTGGGGAGCTCCTTCCACACTGAAGCCAGAGTTTGGTGAATGTTTTTGGTAAAACACTGGATAGCAGATATGTTCAGTTTTGTATGTTAGGAGGCAAAATCAGAGATGTTATGTGGGTGCTTATAAACAACTGACAACACTGAAAATGTTTAATAAAACTAAGTCAGCACATACATCTACCTAATGAGAAAAAAATCATTTTTTTGGGGGGGTGAGGAAATAGTATGTCATTTAATTAGGGATTGGATGAAAAAAACCATTCTTAGGTTAAACGCAGCAGAGGGCAATCAGCTCTTCCTCGCACGCCTCCCAACCCTACTGTAATGCCCGTGTCAGGAAGGGGCCCAGCAAGGCCAGGTCACAACCAGCTTGTGTGAGTGAGAGGAGCTTGCCAGGGGCTCAGGCACCTCCATCGAGGTCTGATGTCACTTTCGCGAGGCCCACGTTACAGAACTCACTCTCGAGGCCTTTTTCTAAATTCAAAGGGAACAACAGCATGCACACTGGTTTTCCTGGACATCCCACTTCCGGCTCCATCTGCCAGGGACGCACTGAGCGCCCTGCTGCACGCCGGGACACCCTTGGACAGGCGTGGTGTCTCCAGAAGTGCCCACAACCCGCAGACCCTGAGCCGAGGGGCTCAGCGGGGCAGACCCAGGACTCCGGGGGAAGAAGGCAGGACGCACCACACTGCTTGGCTGAAATTGGAAGCTCTTCCTGAGTGCCACCTGCAGCAGTCGTGAGGGAGAGAGAACGCAGGTGGGCGGGCAGAGGGCACAATCCTGGAAAGTGAACCTGAATTGGTCTATAGCAAGTGATCTGGTTCTCTTTGCAATGGTCTCCTAACCTATATAATGCTAAGGGTGTGGACCTTGTAAGGACAGTCTGCATGTTAAGTGAACTGCTCTCACTTAAGAGAGGAGGGAAATGCCCAGCCAAAGTACGAGCAGAAGTGCTCGTTACACAAACCTCATGGTAGTGGGCAGTGTCCCCCATCTGAGCACACCTTTCCCAACAACTTCTACCCTAATTTGTCATCCGAGCTGAAAATATTCCTATTCCAGCCACTTACCAGTTCAGAAAAATTTTGGAAACACTGTACTTATACCACCATTCATTCCATTATATCATAATAAGCAGGTACTGTGCATTACTAGATAAAAGAATTGAGGAATGATAAATCTCACCCCACTTTCAAGGGATCCTGGGTCCTGTATGCAGACAATATTATGTTTTAATAATTAATTGTTCATCAAAGAAAAAGATGAGGAACAGGGATGCTAAATTCAAAGTTATTCAAATTGCAAAAATGAATAATGCATGACTTTTATATTAAATACACACTGTATTAAGTAGTCTACATTGCACCCAACTCTTTCATTTTTAAGCATTCTGAACGACAATATGAATAATCAGTTAGAGGAAGTTTATTTAGAAAAAGGAATGCCTTATTCGAATGCACACAGAGTGCATCTGAAGATGATTAAATTTTTCTTATCAATTAGGGGATTTTGCAGGAGGGCTGTAAAGTCACGGTCAACCATTAAACCCAGCGAGGCCCAGTTACCCTTGCAGATTCCTTTCAACATTAAATTATATCTGGCTGACTCTGTTCAACTTCTTATTTCTGACAGCAGTGCCAGGAGGCAGTTTTTAATTAAAGAAAATTTGAAAGATTCAAACATGCGTAATTGGATTAAAAATGTGATCATTAAAACATTAGATGATAATCCTCTGATTGACTGGATTTTGGGGTGTGTTAATAACCTAGTATTTTCAATACTTTGGTCACGCAGGAAAGAAGTCAGCTCTCTACAGAACATGAAGAAGAACCAACACACTGCAGCCATCGAGAACTGCAGGGTGAGAGTGACCACACGCACACAGGCCTGTGCACACACGTGTGCACACAGGGAACACAGGATCGCTCTCCCTTGGAGGGCACCTGGACAGCACATGGTCGTGCAAGTGGGAAAACAGGCAACACCTCCAGAGAAGAACCCCACTGACCCCACAGGTGTGTGACAGGCCGAGTCTCCATTTTCTCCTCTTGCTTTTCCTTCAGGGAGAAGCAGTGAACCTCCCTCACACGCAGCGGTCACCAGGCGGGAGTGGTCTCAGGGTGTGCTGGGCCAGTGATGGCAGGAAGCGGTGGGCGTCAGTACAAGGAACGAGATTTATAGCCGCGCTGCCCGGGGCTTCACAGGCATGGCGGTCACTGGGAAGCCTGGAAGCGCAGCCTCTCAGCTGGGGCTGTGGTTGAGACCTGGGGTTCCTGAATTAAACAATGCTGAATCCGCTGGTCCCAGGATCACACGAGAGAGGTCAGTTTCCAGGAGCCCCCCCAGCTCACTCGCTTCTGTTTTCCGATCTTAGGGTGCAGCCGCCTGGCCGCTCTGTGTTCTGTGAGTGTTCTGCCCCAGGACCTTTGCGCAGGCCCTTCTGCTCTGGCTGGAACACGTCAGGCCCACCGCTCTTCAGCTGCCAACACTCGGACACAGTCAAATGATCTGCTCCTCAGGAGTTCCATCCAGACCACTGATGAGCAGCGCCAGACGGCTGTCCCCACAGAGGACGCAGCATCTAACCTGGAGTCAGAGGGCAGCGAGAAGCCGGGGCCACGCAGAAACCAGTCAGAGAAAGGTCGGTGCCGAGGAAGCCACCCTCGTGGTGCACGGCAGGAGCAAGGTGGGCAGGAGGTGGCACAGAGGGAGACTCCAAAGCCCCGCGCTCGAGGGTGCTGGCAGGAACCCGGCTGCCAGCTGAGGGTGAAGCGCTGCAGAGCACCGTGGTGAAGTGAATGCAAGGTGCGGAGCTCCGGGCTAATGCGACAGCCGTGCGCCCCGTGAGGACTCTGGCCTGACAGTGGGACAGGGCTCTGCCGACCGGGCACAGAGCACGGGCCGGAGAGGGCCATGCGGGCGGCGCCTGGCTCTGGAGTGTGCCCTGGAGCCCTGCCAGGGAGCGCGGCGGTGTTCCTGGAGGACTGAAATACAAGAGCTGGCCAGGTCTCTGGAGGGCTGAGGAGGAGAGGGCACCGGGGCGGGGACGCGGGCTGCCCCCTGCCCAGGGCGCAGGCGTCTGCAGGCCCGGGTGCGCGTGCTCCGGCCAGGGCAGCGCACCGGCCCCACTCAGGTGACTGAGGCATGCGGGGCGCGCCTCCAGGGCTCTCTGCACAAGGCCGCGTCTCCTGGCTGTCTCTCCAGCGCCCCGCACAGCACTTCAACACACGGCTAGAGAAGATGAGCGAGACGAAGGCACTCCGCAGCTCTAAGGCAAAAACGGGCCGGCCATGGTACCCGGCCAGATCGGGGCCTCACCTGCCTCCACAAATTAAGTTTCACTGGAGCACACCCGGGCCCGTTTGCCTGTGTATTATCTGTGGCTGCTTTGGGATACAAATGCAAAAGAAAATTGATGCCTGACAGAGTCTAAAATACTTGCTATCCTGCCCCCTCCACAGGAAGCTCGCCCATCTCCGCTGCTCTGTAAGAGCTATGGTCCCCAGAAAAGCTCACCAATAAGCAGTATGATTTGAGCCTCAATAGGGCAAACTACAAGGGGAGAGAGAGCACAGAGAAACACTCTCCCCCCGGGGCCCCAGGGTCAAGCCTACCCTCCCGTCCCTCCCACAGGCACAGCCCAGCAGAGACCCAAAGGCCCGCATCAGTAAGTAAATAACTACTGTTCCCGTGGGGTCTGGGCAGAGGTGCTGAGGAGCGAAGAGACCCCGGAAGAAATCCGATTCGCGAATTCAAACCCTGGGAAGGTGTGGGCCAAGGTCACGGCACCCCACTGACCTCGGACATCCAGCGTCCTCGACTTTATTCATGTTTTCAGCTGGCCAGGTATGGCAGTTTGACTTAAGGGTAGATGTTTGAATAAAATGTATGTTGACAGTCATGACTCCAAAGAGAAAGTACATAAGGATCGCAGTCTTGTCAACAATTATGGAAACACAGATGACATTTAAATTATACAGAGTCGGACGGACGGCGACAGCACCCTGCTATTAGCACCGGCCGCTCGCTGCTTTCTGCTGCCCCCACGGCGGGTAGGACACGCACACGCCTGCAGCTTCCTCAACAGCAGTCAGTGAGCGGACTCTCTAAAGACAGACGAGACACATGAAAATTAAGTGATCTTGAAAATCATCAGGGAGGTGTCTGATGCTGACGTCGGGAGCCGGCCCTTCCGAGTGCAGTGAACTGACCGACACAAGTCCTGCTCCGCTGCACAAGCTCATCGCACAGGCCCCTCAGCTTACGCATCTGTAAAATGGGATTAGGGACTCTTAGCTCACTGGCTTGCTGCTGAGACAAAATAAAAGCGTAAAGAACCTGAGCAAGGTCAGGTAGCTCGGGTCACCAGGTGAGAGGAACGCTGTCTCCCTTTGTCTTCGGCCATGACTCTTCCCCTGGACTGCAAAAGGTCAGGCCCCCTCAAGCCATCTTTATCACCACCACTGTCTTCATTTCTTTCCACCATTTCTTGGTATAAATGATGTTGACAACATACAGTGGTTCCGTTCGTCGTGAGGTGTTGGTACGTGAACACATCTTAGTACTGTTTACATCTCCTTTCCCTCCCCTGCCCCTCCGTCGCTCGGTCCCCTTCCCATTTACAAAAGATCCATCTCCCTGTTTCTTCCTAGAATACCTGTCTTCTTATTTTGCTGTTCGTTTACATTTCGGGTTTCTCACTGAAGAGGAGCTCTGTGATACTGAAGCTGTGTGTCTGATTTGTTTCACTTGACGGCGGCCTGACACGACCGGGCTGTGTACACCCCCTGCAAGGCCGGCTGGTGACGGACAGAGCCTCAGCCAGGCCCTTCCTGCTGTGGCCCGCACTGCGGGGCCCCGAGGAGGGCAGGATGCCACCTGCTGCCCACACACACAGGCCTCGGTGACTTCTCGGGACGCAGTGGAAGGTCGCTCTCCGCTGCCTCAGAAACCCGAGAAACCTGAGCTGCGTAGCTGTGCTCGGAGCCAGCCCTGAGCTCTGGCCACGGAGACAGTGCCCGGCCGGTACCAGGTGACACGCATGGCACAGAAGCAGGACAGACGCACCCAGCGCAGCCCCACAGCCTGCAGCCAGCACTTTCCCAGAGACTCCTGAGGGCGTTTTAAACCCACCTTTTGCTTTCTGACTGAACACCAGGGAAACGCCATTTCCCTGGGCGCCCAGAATCCTGCTCATGACAAGGAGGGCCACACAAAACCCAGGCTCACATTCAAATCCAATCTCAAAGGGATTACTTTTGAAGTCTTTTAGATCTAAAATCTACTGTTAACAATGCTGTTGGTGATAAAATAGTTGCACAGCATCCTATTTCCTGGCTTTTGCTAAGAAAAGAAACAAGAGATTATATCCATGGTGATGGTTTTGATATACCAAAGTCCAGGAAACTGTGGAAATGGCTTAAGTATGCCTGTTTCTCGAAGATTTCGAGATCAAAAGTTGTCAGATAAACACTGGTCCTTCCTGAATCCAAACTGACATGAGCCAATTAGTCTGGACCAGGCTGCGGC
The DNA here is from genome assembly GCA_004025085.1 of Thryonomys swinderianus. NCBI lineage: Eukaryota > Metazoa > Chordata > Mammalia > Rodentia > Thryonomyidae > Thryonomys > Thryonomys swinderianus. The sequence goes on along the minus strand of PVIC010019131.1, from coordinate 9,900 downwards.
ATAGTTATAGCACATTTTGGGAAAGCTCCATGTAATTAAGTGATAGAAACATAAACTTCAAACGGGGAATTTTGTCACATGTTACGATATTTGAAATTATCAGGGAGCTGTAGATAACTTAGTGTTGGTTCTCCCATTCAAAAGGGAGAACAGAATTTGAATTTTTTTTTTTAAGGGTCTTGCTTTGTATTCAGGCTGGCCCTGAGCTCACTGTGTAGCCCAGGTAAGCCTCGAACTCAGCAATCCTCCTGTCTCTGCCTCCTGAGTGTTGGGATGACAGGCATGAGCCACCACGCCCGGCACTGTGGTAATGTGGTATTGATGGCTGGTGAGTGGGAGTTGCCACGCCCAGCATTCTATGTGGTTACTGGGATCAAACTCAGGACCTTGCCCTTGCCAGGCAGGTGCCGGAACCACTGAGCTAAATCTCCGGCCCCAGAATTTGAATTTCTTTAAGGTAAGCACTGAAACAGAACCCTCATGAACTCAGCTAGACACACCGGGTTCCCAGGCTCATTTGGAACGGAGGAGACGCAGGAGCCCCGGGGGTCTGGGCGGTGGTCTGGGGCATCTGCATCATCCCAGTGCATGCCCCTGGGTGAAGGCAACAGGAGCGCCTGCCAGGGAGCTGCCAGCGCGGGGGAGGGGCCCGGAGGCAGGCGTCCTGTCACGATGAGGGGAGAAGGGGAGGCTTCGAGGCCACAGGCTGGCCTCGCAGGGGCACTCCTCACACCCGCCGTCCCACAGCACAGATGGCGACACACAGCGCGGAACCGTGCCTGTGGAGACAGAGCTTCCCGTGCAGACACAGCAGCGCGAGCTGTAGCCCAGGCACCGGCCTAGCAGCCCCGGACGCGGACCCCGCACGGCAGGCACAGGCACCACCTCCACCCCTGCGGGTCACTCTGACTTCACAGATGGAAACTCCGACAGGGCAGACTCGGCCACGCAGCGCCTGGGCTCCGGGGGGAGAACCGAGACCCGGAGCAGTCCGTCCTGCGGTGCCTCCGGAACGCAAAACTCCTGCTGTGCGGGATGTGACAGGAAGTCTCTGCAGGACTAAGAAAGGCAAGGACAGAAACAAGGAAAGTACCCTCGAGAAAACCAGACTCCCCGAGGGTAAGGAAGGTCCTCCCGCTCAGGGCACTAGCTGCGCCTCCCTCCCAGCGCTCAGGGTCCAGGGAGCTTAACGTTCACAGCAGACAAGGGCCCCGCATCGAAGTGCAGGCACAGCACTGGCAGTTTATTTCATGACTTTAGACACCAGCGACGTCACAGGGGTGTCCGAGCCGCGAGGACACATCACCGTCCGGTGAAGAGCTCTGCAGTGGAGCCTTAAAAGAGCCCATCAGAGACTCCAGAGGGCACCCGTGGAGGAAGAGGAGAGCTGGGCCGGGAGGAACACCTCTGGCGGGGTCACTGCTCTAGGTGTGACGCGGCGGGGACCCAGCCACTACCCACCCTACCTGGCGGCCTGTGTCCTCAGGGCCACGGCAGGTGAATCCACGGGCTTGTAGACGAGCAGGCGAGGCTTTGGGCTACTACAGCCTTACCTGCTGTGCAGGAGGCTGCACCAGGCAGGATGCAGAGAAAAGCCTTTTGTTTCCACACCTGCCACCCCGGCCTTTGTCTCTGATTTCCTTTTCCCAGCTCCAGGAGGAATTTGGAAAGAAAGACTCAGACAGAGCTTTCCCCTGGGATGCACCGTGTACCAAGGCCTTGCGACAAACAGACAGGGAAGTGACAACACTTTCTGTGACACCCCAGGCAGGCCAGGGAGGGCACCGTGGCCGCCTCGGACTGTGATCAAGAGATGACTTGCGAGTTTGCAGGAGGCGCTGCCTTGATCTTACTTCCTAGTGCTGATCAGTCTGCTTTGATTGTGAACTGTAAGACACAGACAGGTGTGCAAAACACAAGGACACTGTTGGCGAATGACCGGAAGGAAGCCCTGCTGGGTGGCACCACACAGTCCCCACAGCCTCGCCTCCTTACCCAGGCCCACCAGGCTCATTTGGAAATAATCCTTACTTTGTTTTCCTTTCAGTTTTACCTTCTACAAGATGCGACTGATTTATGCAGTAAATATTTCAGTTAAAAACGTTATAGTAATAGACACATTGCCATGAACCCCCTCAACGAACTGCCCCTCACTTCTAGTACACTCATCCCAGCACCCTGGCTACTTTCTGAAGCAGCGCTGGAGTGTGTCTGGGCAGAGATAAAAACGCAGTGAATGCCGCCACCCAGGGCCACCCCAGCAGGCAGCTCATAAAGACGCTGTGTCCTCACGCGCCTTACCCAGCAGAGCTGGCACCATGTGACCTCTGGCTCTTCCCCAAAGGCAAAGCGACTGCGACAGGTAAGCACTTTGAGTTGCCTCAGGACGTGGAAGCAGCCTGGCAACCAGACACTCAGAAAAGAGGAAATCAGAGCTGCTGGGGGAAGCAGCAAGAGCCACCGGATACCCGCGTGCCAAGCAGAAGGGAGGAGTCTAAGGGGATGGAAGCAAGGTCTTTTACCGTGATGAACTTTTTAAGAGCTGGAACATATAGTTCATTTTTAACCACACTTTCTCTGCATGCATCCCAACATACTGCAGGACAGGCATCCTTATTTTTTGAGCTTGATGCAGAAGAATATGCAATGGACCCTCCAGAATCTTGTTTCCGTGCTGGACTTTGTGGTTTCTTGGGGCTTCAGGTGGTTGGGTGGTTCATAACTTTATAGTGTGGCCAAACGCGTCGTGATACGACCTTGCAGTATCTAGCCCTCTAACGATGGCTTCGCATGGCATTTCTAGGCTGGGATAACATTACCGTACGTACCCTGGCACGTGTGTATCTGAGGACGACCTGGCGGACTCTGGCACCAGCCTCTGGACACTTCTGACCGGCTCATCAGCACACAGCACCCCCGAGTCCCTGGCATTCATGCCTTGCCCAGGCTTGACACTCTCATCCTATTTAATACTTGACTCTCTGATGGTCACTGTAGAATTTTTAAAACCTGCATAGACAAGATATCTTTCAGAAGCTTAATATGTAATATCGAGGGTCCGTTTTCAAATGTATGAGCTATCAAATGTAGAAATCTGAGGGTCAACGCAATCATCTTTATTATACTTACATTATCATTTTCTAGGTCAAATATGTACTATTGGTACTACCCACGCCTAGTTCCTTGTGCCCCTTCGCCGTTGCCATGCTCTGGTTTTCATCAGCACGGAGCCGTTTGGCCTGCTCTCGAATTTTATCTAGTCAGGACCACAGGGCATGCGCTTTTCAGTTTCTGCATAAGTCTGTTTCACCTCGTCCTGCTGCCGTACGACGCCCCTCCCGCTACACCAATCCGCAGCGCTTGGGTGTCTGCGCTCCCGCTGGTGGGCGCTGGGAGCACGTCCCCATCGGGCTTCAGGCACAAAGCTCCCTGCACAGGTCTCCAGGGGACACTTCTCGAGTCCGATGTGAGGACGGCGCGGCCAGCTCAGAGGGCGGAGCCCCGTGCAACGCCGGCTTTCCAAAGGGCGCACCTGCACCCCCTGCAGGGGCACGTTTCCTTCTGCCATTTCGCCAGGGCTGGGCCAGCACGGTTCCTATGTCCTCTGGACCTGAGGACTTTTCTGTGTCACTACAGCAGGGCCCTCGCCCCAGGCATGGGCAGGGCAGTCCGCGGGTCATTTCCTGCCAATTTCCTTTCCTGCTTCTGCTTCATCTGGGGGCCAAGAGTGAGTCCAGCTGTCCTAGGACTTTCCGAGGTCTCCCAGGGCGGCATGAGTGTCTGGGGCAGGAGGAGACGAAGGAGAGACCAGGAACGAACTGTCCAGGTGGGGGAGCTATTCTGCACGCGCCGTGCTGACCCCGTCCCAGCCCGGACTCCCCCTGCTGTGGTCTGATGAGAAAGCTGGCAGCAGCCTCATCTGGGGGCATTATTCAAAGAACATTTTTGGTGATAATTTATTCACCCGTTCACAATGGCTTTCTGCCTTGGAAAAGCCAGGGGAGGGAGGAAGGAGAGGACAGCAGGCTGCTTGAAATGGAAGATCCTGAAGAAATCTGGAGGCGGTTTCTACCCCTGCTCACGGCCCCTGCTTCCAGGGCAGGAGAGCACCCTGCACCCCACAGCGCGGAGGGACGCGGGGCCAGGAGAGGGTGGGAAAGACGCCGTCGTGCGTCCATCCTCCCGTTCAGCAAGAGAAAAGTGCTCCTCAGACGACTGACCAGCGGAGTGGTTTGTGTCTCAGTAACTCCTGAGGAGACGTGCCCCCGCCACAAGAACGGACAGCACGTGACCCGAAACCCGGGCCGCGGACCCTGGCAGAGCACTGGCACTTTCTGGCGCTTCCCTCCAGGGGACCTTGGTGCTAAGTTAAGCAACCACATTTTAGGGTTTCCACGTGTTCTTCCATGTCCAACCTCCACACCTCTGTTCTCTTCATATTTCTTTGAAGTTTTCACGTTTGTAAAGTCAACAATTTACAATAAAAAGGGACAGAGAAGAAACAGCACGTTATGCGCTGGTGCGTGGACCACACGACGTGTTCCTCGGCCTCCAAATCCCAGGTCTGAGGGGCCTGCGGCTCCCCACTGCTCCACGCATCGCCGGACCGCGGCCCCTCTCACCGTGCGCAGCCCACGGGGCCAGTCCGCACTCTGCCCAGGTGCAGAGAAGAGCAGAGCCTGGCCCTCCGCGGGCTCCAGCGGGCAGCCTGGGCCTGGGGTCTGCGCGGGGCACCCGGGAGGTTCTCGAAGAGCCTGCCGCCGCTCCCCGCATCCCTCTCCCATGCTGCAGTTCTGTGGGCCCAGTGCCTGCCCTTCTCCCCTTCAGGGCGCTGCCCCAGCCTCCTCTGCGAGGTCCATGCCTGCCATCTCAGGACTCTGGGGGTAGCAGGTTGGGGTCCAGCCTAGGCAACTGAGTGAGACCTCGTCTTGAAATAAAAAATTTAAAAAGGGCAGAGGTTGTCTGTCCTCGTTCCCTGCCCCAGAGAGCTACTCTGGCTCTGTCTCCACCCAGCCCAAAGGCCCTGCGTTCATCTCCAGTACTGCAGATTGAAAACAAAACACCACAAATTTCACCTCAGTGTCTCCATCACACAGGCCTCTGAAGACCATCGTGGCAGCTAATATGACCAGATTACTCACTTGCACTGAGCAGAAAGGACATGTAAGGTTCTACCTATCAAAAAAGAAAATACACTTAATGAAAGAGAAATTAACATGCTAAGATATGACTCCCAGAGCTGAAGAAATAAAAGCCATTTCTAGACTGCTACAGAAATCCATATTGATTTTCTCCTTATGCGCCTCTATATCAGTCCCAAACCAGAGACTCCGTGAAGGGTACGATTATTTATGCTCCTTCGAATTAACAGATCACACAAATCCCTCACGGGACTTTCAACTGAAGATGTTTCTAGCTCCAACAAAAGTTCCTTTTGACTGTTTTGAATGTTTCTTCTCTTTTGGAAGACTGAAGTTCCTTTTCTTCTCCAGTAAAGAAAGATCGGAGTGGGTCTTAGTATCTTTCCTTAATCCAATTTTCTATTTCAGGGCTTTCACTCGGCATTTGACATTTCTCTGACTCAGTCATTTGGATCAGCGCCTCCTAGCGGCCAGGCAAAGTGCACCCTCAAAATGGGAGCTTACTGCGTGGGTGAGGGGCACCCTTGGGAGGTATACAGGAATAGATACATCAGATCCTTTGAGAATGTGGAATGCAATAAAGAAAGAAACCTGAAGATGTGAGAATGATAGGAGGGTAATCCAATAGGTTAATTAAGAAAGACTTTCCCGGGCTGGAGATTTAGCTCAGTGGTTCCAGCACCTGCCTCACAAGCACAAGGCCCTGAGTTCGATCCCAGTAACCACATACAATGCTGAGTGTGGCGACTTACGCCCACCAGCCATCAGTACCACATACCACAGTGCGGGGCGTGGTGGCTCATGCCTGTCATCCCAGCACTGGGGAGGCAGAGGCAGGAGGATTGCTGAGTTCAAGGCTTGCCTGGGCTACATAGTGAGCTCAGGGCCAGCCTGAACTACAAAGCGAGACCCTGTCTCAAAAAAAAAAAAGATTTTTCCAAGGAGTCATGGTCGGAACACACCTGATAGCATACAAGGGAGGCAGCCTTGGTGCGAGAAGGGGTGACACAACAGCAAAGGCCAACAGACACCATCCAGCAGCAGGAAGAGGACAGGAGTTCCCTCCTTCCTTCCTTGCTTCTTTCCTTTCTTCCTCCCTCCCTCCCTCCCTCCCTCCCTGCCTGCCTTCCTTCCCCAGAGAGCTACCTGGGTCTGTCATCATCCCTGTCTGTACAGAGCTGGGGCATGCAACATCTCTTTGCAGTATAAATAAACTAAATTTCTTCGTGGGTGATTATTTTTGCTTTTACAGGTACCTTCTGACTTCGCAGCTAGAGAGCAGGGTTGAATCCACGCCCCAGGCCTCTGCCGCCCTCCAGAGCCAGGTAAAATATCCCCCATGCCATAGCTCATGCTCAGTGTTTGTGTTTCTCTCGAAACTCACATGCTGAGATCCTGCCCCTCCCCAGGGTGAGGGAAAGACAGAGCTGCTGGACTGGGAGCAACGTCCATACTAACACTGAGACCCGGGAAGGATCAGTGAAATCCCTCCCGATATGAAAAACCGTGTGGGATATTTCCAGTTGTCCTACTTTTCTACTTTTACTTGATTTACTGGTGTTACTTATTGCACAACTGAACGGTTTTAAGAATGGAACAATTAATCTAGATCCTACTTAATCGAACCCTGATAACTTTGTTTCCCTGGCAGAAAGTGTTTGTGAAGCCCCATGGAGCCAGCTCATGTCTAAAGGCGTCCTCCCGAAAGGTGCGAGACATTTTATTACGGCTGTGGGAATGAAGGGAAATTTATTATGGTTACTAATGCTATTTCTGTCAATGTCTTTGGAATTCTAATTAGATTATTAAAACTTTGCAAATCATTACATTAGCTTTAGACTCCACACCTTACTGTGACAAGGGTACTTTTGAAATCAGAGGATCCTGATAGCAAGGGTAATGATGCATTGCTGATAATAAAGTTGCAGGGAAATTCCTCCAATAAAAGCCAGTTGGAGAAGACAGAACCCATTTATCTTACTTTCTCCCCTAGCTTTATGCCTGAGGATAAGATGTCGGCTGCACAAACATCAGCCTTGCCTTTCCTGTTCTACTGCTGCGTGACGACACCGAATCCCACGCCGTAATGTTTAATGGCTTGTCTCAGCTACTTATTTTTGTCCCCTAAATCTGAGAAGCAAATCAAAAAAATTATACGGGAAGAGACACCTCACAGAAGAATATTTTTAGGAGAAAGATGAGACAAATAGCACGTTCAACATTTAAGATTATTTAGTATTCTCAGGGCATCATGATTTACAACATGGGCATCAGAGCAGCGCCTGAAGAGAAACACACAGCGGAGCGTGAGCCCAGACCATCTGCAGGCGATACACGGGCGTACTCTCTGCCCATCACATCGTGGGCCCAGCGCCCGTCAACATCAGCGGACCAGGACAGGTGTCGCGTGCTGTCCTCTGCTAGATAACCCGGCTCCTTCAGGTGGAGATTTGAGGCTTCACGCCCTCAGAGGGACGCGTGTGTGGCTTACTCACCATGATGAACGACTCCCTTCAACCCGTGGATGATGGGATCCAGAGCCGGATTGTCCCTCGGATTGACCTACATGTAAAGGAAACATGATTGGTTAGATCTATTCCGGCACCAAACACAACAGCCTCCGTTTAATCTTCTGGAGAGAAGGGGAAGTAGATGTTATCTAGCAGCTGTGTGGGTCTCCATATACCATAGCTCTCGCCAGATGTGGGAGATTTATGACACGATAAAATCAAGTAAGGAGGTCTAAATCAAAAAGAAAAAAACTTCTCGAATATATTATAACAAGATAGAAATACCGGAGTTGTAGCAAAATCTTAAAAAGCAACTGCAAGACTTTCTTCCTGTTTTGTTTCACTAAAAGTGGGCCCTGATCAGCCGAAAAGTCACTGAAGTCATCAGAGAGCAATTCAGCACTGACTGACTATTTCAATACCTTCTGGTGATTTTTTCCCTCCTTAGAAAATGCATCAGTTCCCAGCTAGCCACTCTCCTTTGTAAAGATGAGACCCTGTGAACAGCCCCACAGTACAAGGGGCTTCTCTGAGAGAGGTTCAAAGCAAGACAGCGGGGAGAGCAGCTCCGAGACAGTGTCCCCAGCTTCCTGTTCTTCTGGGCCTTTTGATGCCCCAAAGTAGAGCTTATTTGGCCTAAATCCCACAGACTTTCCCTCTACTTTCTGATAGTGTTTGGTAGAAATTCTCACCTTTGCCCTCTTTAGAAGATTGCATTTCACCAGCATATTACAATGATCATTTTTTAGGTACCTTCTCTTAGAAATACCTTGAAATGTTTACAAACGAAATGCCAGAAATTTGCTTGAAAATAACCAAACTGGGCAGCAGAGGGCGTGAGTGAGGCACAGAAACAAGACAAGCAATGAATCCATCCATCATTTATGACCTTGGGTGATGGGTACAGGCTGGGTCATCATATATTTTCTCATTTTTGTGTTTTATTGTTTAAGTTTTTCCAAAATAAAGGGCTTTTCAAAGTCTATTATCTGTGGTCAGCGTAACTCCTGTTCCCCTTTCTCCCACCTTCAGGGGTAGTATTTACCATTAATCCACTTCCAACATAATGAAGGTGAGATATTGATGAATCTTTCAGTGTGCAGCGAGACTCAGTTTGATGTTTGAAGTTAGTTAATTCCAGAGTCATCCCCAGGTGGAATTTTAACACGCTCCCTCCTATCACGCAGCCTCTCTGCTGGGCTGCTACACCCAGCTTGCTCTGAGAGTAACTCACGCCGCACACTTTGCCTTCTGTCCAGCCCAACGCAGAGGTTGCCAGCTGGGAGCGCTGTGCCCTACAGGGACAAATAACCACGCCCAGAGGCACCTTTGGGATGGAGAGGAAAGAGGCGGAGAGGCCAGGACCGCTGCAGCCTCCCCGAGAAAAACTGCCTGGCTGCACAGGCCAGGGTGCAGAGGGCCAGCTGAGAGGCGCTAGGGAGCCAGATGGCTCGTGTCACGTCTGGGTATCTGGAGCCCCAGGCGATGCCCAACTCAGAACACAGGTACCATCAGACACACAGTTATGTTTCTAGGCTCATAAAGTAATGTGAACCTTGCTAGTATGTTGTAATCATTACAGGTATGGGGGAACGTGAATCTGTGAACAGGGACCCGGGGACGTTGTGGAGTATGTCTCCAAACTGCCTGAGGAGAAGCTCGGGCCAGGGGTTTAATGCACTGTCCAAGCATGAACCACTCTTGAAAGGTGATATCTACCAGATATACTAGAGCAAACGGCGTCTGAAGACATTCTGTGTTTGTACCACAGCAAGTCGTGGATCAAAATGTGGCCAATAAAGAAACTGCAACTCAAGAAGCCAACATAAGACATCCGGCCAGTAAACGTGACTGTACGTCAAAGGCCAGAACAGATCAACAAAGAGCCTGGGGAGGGATCTCACGTCCACCTGGGGCTGTAGGTGAAAAGGACTAGGGTTCGCATGAGGTCCCCACAGGCACCACTGCACTACTTTAGGTTATGGGAGGTGTCCTAAAGGGAACTGTGGGACCCGCCCCTTCCTCTCCTTCCGGCTCTCTGGCTCCGGAGGGGAGCCATGCTCATCGCCCCATGGTCCTGCAAGGTGCTGCCTTAACTCAAGTCCAAGCAGTGGGGTCAATGATCAGCTGCAACCTCCATAACTTAAACCCAAACCAGCTCATTACCCCAGGTATGGCCTTACAGCGACAGGAAACTGATTAGCACATGTGTTCCTGGGCTCCGCTGGAGATACTCCTGCCGGTTTACG